>JAGDQP010024541.1:0-27846 GCA_022664845.1 Lepisma saccharinum | reverse complement strand
GTCGACAACCCTGAACCGAAATTAATAAAAGCAACCTGAACTTCAAATCTAGAGAGAGCAGTCTTTACTCTTTCGTCAACCAGTGAATATCGTCAATTTGGCTTTATTAAATCGTTTCTTAAATGAAAGTGATCAGTTTACGAACCGTTTGACTGTGTGTTATAAATCGAACTTAAACTTAAACCTCTAACTTCTATTGAATGACAGACATTTATAATATAAACATTAATCTCTTCATTGTTCATCGCAAGATGAAAAGAAGAAAATACAGTTCAGCGTAATGTAACAATATTCGTCGTAGTACCGAAACAAAGGACTAAAGAGGTATAGACTCTTAAGCAAGTGATTATCTCGGTCTTCATCTAGTAAAAAGAAGAGTGGTTTGAAACACAGACTTCTTATAGCTGAAATAACAGGTATGTTCAAAGGCCTTTATAGTGCATGACTCCAGACCACTCTACTTCAGTTTGTGTAGGAAAGATCGTTTCGTAGAATATTTAGTAGTTTTATTGTTCGTTAATATTCAATCCTTTATCATTATTCAATGTTATTCAATCATATCATTATTATTTGTTATAATTCAAGTATACCCAATAAATAGTAAAACAGTTTAGTTTCCCATTCATTATTCAGAGCTGAACAGCTTCCCCTAGTAAGAAAATTGTTATTTTGTATGTGAAATTATTCCTTATTGGCCACAGGTAAACTTCTGTGTATCGCATAAAGTGTACAAACAGTGATAAAAAAGATGACAGATGTCGATTCCCGCCCAGTTACTCCCACAAGCACCATAAGATTCGAATTTGCCGTGAATAAAGTAAATCGACAGTTAAATATGGTGAAACCGGAGGATAAACAATATATGAAAGATAGGCACATAAGATCTCCCAATTCTCAATGATATTTTTCTACTTAGTGATCAAAGATAAAATGATGATTATGATATTTTATCCACACTAATAGTTGAGGGTTGACCTAGACTTTTATTTGTAAAACATAGATTAACAATCGTGTATAGGTAACAGCAACACTAGGGAATAAACTCTAACAGAAGAGTATGGGGAATAAACTACGTAATGCGCAAGAATAAACGAATGCCGTTAGCTGAAGGAGGAAAGTTTGTTACAGTCAAACCGATTCGTCAAATTAGACCTACAGAAGTATCACAAATAAAGATTATGCACATTTAACAGTTCCTCATAATAATCCGAGGAATCGCAGTAATCAATTAGGAATCGACAACACACATGGCACCAACATCTGTGAAGAGTTCCTTAATTTAATAATTTTTAGCCGAAGGTTTTTTTTTGTTTTTAGATGGTTTAGAGTAAAAAGGGAATAAGCACCAAATCATCATTTTTCAAGAAACAAAAAGGTTTCAATATTCTAGATTAGTTAACGTTTGTGCCAAGAGTTTCCTGCATTTACTTCCTAGAAAAGAAAACAGCTACTACACCTATACGCTTTAAACTGTTCGATAGACCATACTGCGTACCACATAATAGTGAGGGAATTACTAATTCATAAAATTAGCTAGTATACTCTTTTTACTTTCCACTGTCGAGCTAACACGCGCGACACAAAACGGATGATTTTTTTTTTCACTCCGGGAAATGGAATAAATAGCATGAAAGATGAATATAAAGTCCATCGCCTTTACCTCTTCCCTAAAAAAAAACTAATAAACAACAGTGTGCCTGAAACACAGAAGCAACTATATCCCGAGATGTAAAAGTGAACTACCCTTCGCTGCTATGAAAATCAAAATTGATTTCCTGAAAGAGCTAAAGAAATTTTTGTCAGTATATTTAACTCATAATAACTTATCAAAATACTGGTTGATGTGCTTCTAATTTTATCGCATACGAAACAAAGTTAACAAAATTGTCCTTATAAGTCTTCTGATATTCCTTAGAAGTCCTCTTTTCTGATGATAACTTTTAGTCGTATTCGCTTTGCTTAGTTAAGACAAAATTAGCTAAGACAAAAAAAGAAGGAAATAATAAATATTTATTCATATTTGTCTCATTCCTCGCAAGTTGGAAAACCAGTATCGATATGGGAACAATTTCCATTTGTGTGCAACGAAAATTTGTCTTACAACTACTTATAACTATTTGGTTTGTTTGAAAATTAAGGCAAGTACTATCCTTACGGGAACGAATAAATATATTTGGAAATATTATAAGTGTTGGCATGATGGATGATGTCCTGGTCGCTAATGACCCACATAACCACGTCGTAGGTCAAGGTACGTGTTGCATCGCTGTCGAAATTCATAGATTCCATCTTGGAAACCTGGGGAGTCACAATTATTGAGCCATGTTCACATCACGCACATCCTGTTCTGCTTGCAGATGTGTTCCTTCAAGGTGGCAATTCAGCGGGTCAGGCAAGTGAAAGCTGCTACACGCTTGGTCGGGACTGCAAGGTGAGTGGTCAATTATCTCTTAGTCGTAACGCCGCAGTCAGTCCTTCGTAGTGTTTCTCCCGTGCGGACAAACATTGTCATACAACAGAATGATACCCTCTGACAGTTGTCCCAGTCGCTCCCTTGCAATGACCTTGCGTAATTTGTTGAGAGCGCGGCAATATCGGTTGGCATTAACCGTTTCACCACGTTCTAACACAGTCCCAGAAGACTATGAAAATGATTTTTCTCTGGGATGCTGTGACCTTCAACTTCTTGGAAGAAGGAGACGATGGGTATTTTCATCTAAGTGAGGAACTTCTTGGGATCGTGAAATGAACAATTGTCCCATCACCGTGACGATGTGTTTCAAGAACTCATTCCTGAAACTCTATACGATCGCGAAAAGCAGTATGCAAAATTTCTGAGCTCTGTCCACATTAAACTTTGGCAATTTACTCATGGCGGGTGACTTTGAAAGACTTAAAACAAGCGTGAGGGGCAGCCAATAAGAGGGACAATTTTTGAGGCCATTGATTCTGTGAATGGGGAAGCATCAGATGGAAGTTCAGTGTTCTTTGAGCCGGGTAAGTGCGAATGCCTTGTCCGTGGAGCTTTGTTGCCAAGCCCAAGATGAGTGTAAAAGTCATTCACGAGTAATTCATAAACAAGGGCGAGAAATTAATTTTAGTGTTTTTAGTATATCAATTTTGTATTTATATAGTAACTTATATTTATATATGGCAGTAGACGAGGGCACCTGCTTCTAAATAAAATAGCCCGTGTAATTTTTGTACATATATAATTATAGTAACTTGTATAGTTCTATGGCAGTAGGGGAGAGAAACTTCAACTAAATAAAACTCCCCGAGGGAAACTATGCGCAGTCACTTCCACTTGTTGTTTCCTGGGTAATGCTAAGAGTTACGCTCAATCTTATACTAAACTATTTAATAAGGCTCTTTCTTTTAGTGTATAATAAGTGCAGAATATACTTTCTTTACAAGAAATATGAATTTATGTAATGCACCTCTCAAAAGAGTATGGCATTTGTTCTTAGAATATAAAAATATGTTGATAAGATCGTTGGGTAATGACGAGAAGTTTGTCAAATGTCCGACGACTGTACTTTCTATTTTTCAATTTCAATCCGGAATAATACTACCCTGAACAGTGGAAATACAATCCAATCCGTTTAAAATAATTGAAACATTACATTGTCTTCAAAGTGACCCACAAAATAATTAAACTGAATTTTATTTAAGACCTTTTGGCAACTTGTTCCCTGTGAATGGCTGGTAATCAAGTATTTCGGGTTCGATTCCCAGTGAGAACACAAATGGTTCGAAACTCACGTTAAACTGTAGGTTCCTTACTTAGAATGTCATCTTCGTCAGATGGAAGCCAATGGTAAACTAACATAGTTTCACTTGGCTCAGTGACCTGCGGGTCAAGACCTGTCTTCGGGCAGAACATTCATCGTCATCATCATCCGGCTCAGGTCGGATGGACGATGATGGTGGAATGAAGAAAGTAAGAGGAAAGGAAACAACCCCGAAAAAAACCCATACACTGTATTTGTCTCATGGGGCGAGCCTGGATCTAACTGGTGATCTATGTAATGGAGGTAAACGCTCTACCACTGAGCGAACGAGTCCCACTAAATAATTAAGTACTATACTAACAATACAGCATCAGTGTTTGTAAAAAAAAAAAATATTTTAGTGTCACTTGTACTTTAAGGAATGATAGTTAGAATTATATTCCTCCTACAGCTTACATGGAGAAGAAAAATACGATTTATCATTGTAAATTTAAACTTATATTTTCAAAATAGTATTCGGTCTTCCAGAACCAATCACGTTCTTCCTCATGTACAAATTAGCAACAACGAGAATGCAGTTAAAGTCTGTCACAGTGAGCTGAAATTACCGAGCGTAGATGCGGCAAAGTTGTTCATGCTTGTTCTATAAAACTTATCCAGATTTTGGGGAAGTAGATGACAGTTTTCAAAGCGTAAACTCCGAAAAGAATCGAAGTTTTCCAATTGCGTCTGAGGTTATTTCATTGGATATGGCTCCTATGAAATTCACTCAACGTAAAGCAATGGACAGACTTTAGTTGTTGAGTTCCGTTGAATATAGGTTGGGCGGGTGAATTATTGATTTCTTGGCCACACTAAAATCTTGGGGTTCTGATGAAGCGTTCAGCCGCACAGTTGTTTTCTACTGGTGCCGGAGAATATTCGTGCAAATATAATGAATGGTGTAGAAGTATTAGGAAGAATTTTTAAGTTGGCAACGCTGTCAAATGTGGATGAGTTTCGTAAAATCCGTTCCTACAAGATTAGTGGAACTCTACATGATGGCAGAAGACGATATGTAAAATTTGAGATCTCTAGCGGAAGAAGTATGATACGCATTCTATTACTTGAAAATCATTTAGTACAAGCACAATTGAATTTGGCCTCTTTTTGTTTCTTGCTTAAAGGAATAACTAAAAGTGGAAAAAAGTAACTATTTTCTGTTGATATTATTGGGAAGTTTATATATTTTAAGAATAATTCTTGAATTATTGTTTCCTGAAGCTCACTTAATAAATGTAATAATAATAATGTTTGCGCAATCTAATCTCATGCAGGATTATCAACAAACGTAACCGAAAATATAATATTGATTTTTCAGAAAGTAGTTTTCCTCTTTAGTGTTTCGTAGCGGGATTCAAATATTTTGAGTGTATAATAACACAACAGATTAACTCTGTAATGCACAAGAAGTGCTGCAGAATGTTCGTCTGAAGGTCCGCCTGTGTGCAGACTGTCTGTTTAGTGAACAGAAATTCTTGAGAATCATTGCTCCAGAATATCCATCAAATGACATGACTAGCATCTAACAAACAAATATAGAAAAACGTTCCTTAAATGTTATTCTTTTTTTCATTCATTCCCTTAATGTTATCATTATTTGATTTCACTTTCAATATTTACCACGATTTATTTCCATTCAATTTTAGACCGATACTGCATGTATTAAACAATTTACATTGTAATAATAAGATCTAACAATTTCAAACGGTTACAGTGTTAAGTAATTTCCATTTCAATAATTAAAACTGAAAATTGAACAAACGTTGCTATGTGAATTTGTATTTTAAGGGTTTCTTTGCTTGCATGAAAATCCGTCACGATCGCAGTTGGAAAGACCAAATATTTCTCGATGTGAGTAAATATAAATATATAAGAGAAATTCTGCATAGTGGGTAATATATACTTTTTGTGTACTTAATTCGCAAGTATTTAACTTAAAGAATAGAAAATTTTGATTCATAGACCTAATGTATAAATAATTTAAAATGCCTTAAAACGAATTTTAACAATAATAATTTAGAAGATTTAGATCGGGGCTAACTACTTTCTGATTAATTCTTCAATGCTATTTGTAACATATAATAAAAAGATGTACTGTATAGAATACCAAATCCTGGAGAGTATATTTAACTTTCGCTGTATGATCTATTTTTTCACTTTGCGGTAGGATTTCCCTTCAATAATATTCGCAGTAACTTAAATTCTGAATGATTTTACTCAGTTTTCTCTTTAAACTTCCCGCTATATAATTAGGTCCTTTACTATACAAATCAGGAATTAAATACTACGTCCCACTGTGTTTTTAGAATGTAGAAGGCCTCTTTTCTCTATTCTACCATCCCACTACCTCTATGGCATTTTCTGTTGATTTTTAGACCCATTTATTAAAAGTATTTCAATAATATTGGTAGATATTTATTTTTTTCTTTTGATATGAAGTATTTGCAGCGCTTTTAAGTTACTGGTCCGATGGCACAAAATTCTTCAAAAAGTATTTTATTTACTCCGTATGGACAAGGTTCAGAACACAAATATTGTTTCTGTAGATAATAATTTCCATCAATGCAATTGCACTCCAAAATTAAATATCTTTTTCAATGCTTTTGAGATAGCTGGTCAGGGATCTAGTAGCAATCACTGTTTAATGCACATAATCCTAAATTGTTAAAGTCTGCGAAATTTTACACAGAACACAATCTATTTTAATGGAGGTAACTTACAAGATGGCTAAAGAACTGGGAGTTCAGTTTTGGTGTTCTTAACATATAATATTGCTTGTATTAGGATAACAGTTTCTGATTTCTACTTAAAAATGTCTGATTTCTGAGAATATTTTGCCACTCTTCCTTCGATACTCAAAACTATTATTTTTAAACCTAATTGTCGTTTCTGTATAATGAATCTTAAGCGATTGGCGAATTACGCACAATATAGCGGAAAGTTGTATAATGTGTAAAACCTCTGTGATCCAGTTTTAATTCAATATTTTTAACTAAAATATGATGTGTCTTCTAACCAATAGTACCTTTTTTTGCCTTTGTAATACGAAGCTTCGTGACACAACATTAATATTTCAAGCCTCTGTAATACAGTCTTTAACTATGGTATAAATCATACTTAGCATATTCGTTTAGAAGTTGTCTTCGTGTGAAACCACGTTTATGTTGTCATTTGAGCTATCAAATTTTAACAAAAACAAAAAATGGAAATTAAGAGCTATATGGAGTGTTATCTCTAAGTTCTAAAAATGATTAAGGGAAAATATACCAGAAATATGCTGATTACATTTCTTAGTTCTAAGAGTTAAGTTTATTGTAAACACTAGCTCACGAAGTCCTTTATTTCCAAGACGATTTTCTTAAATATTATAAATGTAATATTGAGTGTGTGATAAAGTTCGTGGCGTTTTTTTAGTAAACTTTAACTGTTTTTCTGCTAAGGTGCCTATGAATTTATTTAAACCAAATATGCTCCATTATTATCGACTATGTTTCGCCATTTTGCGGGTAGAGCCATGATGCCATCGGTGAAGAATTTCTGTAGTTTCTGGTTGAAAAACTGAATCAATTAGTTTAGCACTGGTTGCTTGTGAAACAAGCTTAATTCCATTAAGATGGTTCTGCAGAGATCGGAACAAGTGATAGTCCGAGGGTGCTATGTCTGGACTATAAGGTGGATGCATCAAAACTTCCCAACGTAGTTCGCGCAATTTTTGACGGGTCATCAACGAAGTATGTGGTCGGGCGTTGTCATAATAGTAGATAACACCTTTCCTATTATTCAATTCGGGCCGTTTTCTTTCAATTGGCTGGCGTAATCTCTCTAGTTGTTCACAGTAGAGTTGCGAATTAATCGTCTGACCAGCTGGAAGTACCTCATGGTGGACGATTCCTTTCCATCCCCACCACACACACAGCATCACCTTGTTCGGCATCAATCCGGGCTTCGCGAGCGCTTGTGACGGCTCACCATCCCCCCACCCTCCACGACGTTTTACGCTTCCGAACGTGATCCATTTTTTCATCACTGGTTATGACACGTTTCAGAAATGGCTCGTTTTCATAGGGATTCAGCAGCGCATCGCAGATATTTATTCGGTCGATCATGTTTTTCTCGCTCAACTCATGCGGAACCCATACATCGAGCTTCTTTTTGTAGCCAGCTTTGTGTAAATGGTTCAACACAGTTTTGTGGTCAATGCCTAGCTCCATACCAATATCGACACTGCTGTATGCTTATCTTGCTGGAGCTTTTCAAGAATTTCATCAGCTTTTTCAGTGATTGGACGACCAGAGCGTGGCTCATATTTCACTTCAATATTACCAGAACGAAAGCGAGCGAACCAT
Organism: Lepisma saccharinum; assembly: GCA_022664845.1. Classification (NCBI taxonomy): domain Eukaryota; kingdom Metazoa; phylum Arthropoda; class Insecta; order Zygentoma; family Lepismatidae; genus Lepisma; species Lepisma saccharinum. The sequence continues at coordinate 19,724 of JAGDQP010024541.1, read as the reverse complement.
TTCCGCGCAGTAGATTTTTATAAAGTACCTTCTCCGTACACAGAACAATTTTTTTCACACGTCTGCGCAGCGTTCTTAGCTTTGTCGTAATAATATTGCAAAATATAGCGCAATTTGACATTACTGTTCTCCATGTTCACACGCAAACAACTTTTCAACCACTGCACCAATTTCGCTGTTCATACATTCACAATAACACTCGAAGTGTCACCTTTACAACGAGCGTTTAGTGGTGGCGCTGGGATCTGTGTACCCTGAGGTATTTGCAATTGACGCCATCTATCGGGGAAACGCCATGAACTTTTTCTCAGACCCAATATATTAAATATTCCTATTTGAAGTTGTCACCATTTCATATTTATGCTATGTATTACTAATTAGTTCTGTTTTTATTGTTCTTATTTATTCAAAAATGCTCTGAGCACTTTTCTATTTTTTTTTTTTTTTTATTATTTTCAGACTGTTTACCTATAACAGGTAAATTAGTCACAATGGATGGAGTTTGGAGGCGATGTTCGCTCTTGAATTTGTAACAACTATCATGGAAACGTCTTCTCATAAACAGTGCTTGAAAAACTTTGAATTAATGATCGAATCAAAACTTTTATTTATTATTCCTGTACAATGGTTGGTTCTTGATAACATATAACAAAATAGGATATAATATATGCCCTTTTCTATCCAAATTCCTTCTCCACATATGCCTTAGCCGCTAGTTGTAGATACATTTTAAATACACTGACATTCAATATTTATTCTCATTTATGCAACGCTTGTTGGAAATAAACAGTGCAAATACTGTTTACTTAGAAAGTGAGTTCTAGAAAATCCTAAATATTTTCAATCAAGTTTGAAGAACAATTGTTAATTGATGTGATAGTTCAATCCTGTACGCAGGGTGTGAAACCTCAAAATATGCAATCTGAAGTTATATTTCCACTAACAACTCCTGATTTTATAATGAACATTTATTTCATTTATTAACTTCATTCTTGTTGTCACTCAGTAATATTAGAACAATTTTTCAGTTACACTTAGTTTATCTTCGAATAACTTCAATTACCGAGTGATAAATACCTGCAACTATATTAAATATTTGCTTATTGCATGCTGTTATGAGGAAGGTGAAACTCATAAAACTAAAGTTTGTTCAGGAATTCATCTCCATTTTCTCCCTCGGAAGACAAAGTCCTTTCTGATTTACAAAACGGAATGTTGTCAGAACATATTTCTTATTTACTTGATATTTTATTGTTAGAGGTGTAGAAGAGTGACAACCTACGAACATCTTGAGCTCCAAAGAAATGGGAATGGGAATGGAACTGTAATGTTTCAGACGATAATCCTTTCATTATAGTTGTTTCAAAGACAGGGCTCAAATTGCTCTGAGCACCTTCCAAAAATTAAAAAAAAAAAACAGGAAGATGAAGTCGTCTAATGAACTGGTATTTCATTCTAAAAGATTGAATTGTCATTTTTAATATAAAGAGTTGTAATTCAATTTTTGAAATCGTTACATATGTTCGAATAATCACTTAGAATTGAATTTGTGGTAATGAAACATAAAGATGTCTATTCGTTTCGAAAGACTTTAATCTTATTTCCAGGGATCATTGTTTCTTTTCTAAGGATAGTAGAGAGATCTGTTCCGCCATCTATCCAGCAGAAATGTAACAGTAAATGGTCTAAACTAAAGCATGCTAAGAGTAATAGCAGTTATATTTTTAATAGTAAGATCATAACATTTTAATTATAAATATTATTTAGGATATTCCTGTTTTTTTTCTTGCTTTTTGTTTCTGTAATAGACTAACAAATGTAAGCAACATTTTTTCTGATTTTTTGTGTTCGGGTTTGTTTTGTAACGTTAATTTATTGAATTTACGATTCCTTTTTCTGATATAGGATTTTTCTTCGAGAGTTTAGTTTTAATAAATATTTACAAGGAATCTAAATTAATAAGTGGTGTCATAAATCATCCACTATTTCTGCTAATCCAAAAGACAATCAAACTTTAATTATTATCGCTTTGAAAGCCAGCGACATGAGCGCTTTGGCAAGCGTGATACCCTCTACCACGAGTAGATAATACATAATGAGACATGTTCATTCATCGTAGAGATGTAAGGATACCAATGAGAAAAACAAATTACTTATTTTTTATGTTCTTTAACATTGTAAGAAGTTATTTAAGCCATAGGGCTGTAACCACTCATACAATTCATTTTATCTTTATCTATGTTGTAAGAAGTTATTAATAGATCCAACATGTCTCATTATGGGGGACTGGCAGCCAGTGCATTGTTAACGAAGACGGAGCAGCATATCATGTGTAGTTAACTATTTGTTTATGTAACGTAGTTTGGCAACTATGGCGGTCACAGCTGTATCGAATATCTAGGTGAGTATAACAATACTTTCTCTTTGTTTTAGAAGGCGTAATTTGCTAGCCACTGGCGCCCACCAGCGGTGCATCCTCTTTATAGGGAAAAGATTTGAAAGTATAGAGATTAGTGAAAATGGAAAGATGGTCTCTAAAAGATATGTCTCTACCACGGAGGTAAAACATACACTACATAACTTTTTATAAAACTTTAGCTCAGTTAATGGATTTAGTCCAGAGGAGAAGCTGGTGAACCATGATGATTATTTATCTATCTATATCTATCTATCTATCTATCTATCTATCTATCTATCTATCTATCTATCTATCTATCTATCTATCTATCTATCTATCTATCTATCGTGACGTCATCAGCAAGAGATTCATTTACATATCGGTCTCTTCTTTTTGGCGACGTTAGTGTGTTTTCTTGTGACAGTATACTTTATTTTGGTGTCTAACATTTCTATGAATATACCAGCAATGTAATAGTGCAATCGGTGTGTCCAGTTTCGCTATCTATAGCAAGCAATTGCTTTTTTTGTGAAGTTGTGCTTGGTTGTTTACGTCGCGTGGATCATCATGGACGCGCGGAGTGATACAAGTGGTGCACCGACAGGTTTTCAAGCTACTGGAAGTCATGCAGGTTCCTCAAATATATCGTCTCAAAAACCATCACCTCATCAATCTAACACTGTCTTATTGAATGATAAACAATCTACTGTAAGTACTGTACCGAACAAAAACTTAGCAATCGCTTGTGACGCTATAGTAGGTTTAAATTTGGAGGACTATTTACTTGGAATCGCTCAAGTTATCGGCCCAGAAAATATTACTCACGCATCGAGAATTGCCAGGAGCAGGGTGTGTGTGTGTGTATTGCTACTCCTACCTTGTTGGACAAACTGCTGGATCACGGGTGCTTTACAGTCAATGATGACACTTTTGTTCCCTTACGAAAATATGTTCAATCTGCTACGAAGGTGATTTTATCGCATGTATTGCCAGATATACCAGACACAGTGTTTAGTGCAGCTTTGGCTCCTTATGGTAAAATTGTTAGTCCTTTTAAGCAGATCTCTATCGGTACGCAACATCAATCACTATCGCACATCAAATATTTTCGAAGATTAGTGTATATTTTGTTTGCAAAACCTGAAACAGTTCCTGGCTCTATTCCCATTACGTATGAAGGAACACATTACACAGTCTTTATTTCCAGTGACGAAATGAAATGTTATGCATGTAATCAAATTGGGCACTCTCGCCGGTTTTGCCAGTCAAAAGCGAACTCTCTATCAACCACTACGAGCAAGCAGCAAGTTTCTCACGGTAGCACACAAAACGAAAAACAAAAGACAGTTTTTCGCGACTTCTGAAGCACAGTCTTACTCAGTTGTTGCAAACGCCAAGGTTAACGAAACAACTTTCCCTTCCCTCCCTCCTCCTCTTTCCCTGATAGCTAAGACCTTGAACGAAAAGACAAAACAACCAGTTTCTCCTCAATTGATCGTGGAATCGCTTTAAACCACTTCGAAAACTTCACATTAGGTGACTAAAACGCTTATTATTACTGTAATACTCCTCCAAACGTTTCACAACCATAACATGCCGTAAATGAAGAATACTAACCGAACGTAATTTTCCACCTATTACAATTATCACGCTCTCACGTGGCATGATCGCGAAGTCCCTGTACATCAGGTTGGAGTAAGCATTTTTTTTTCGCTTTCATTCGCTATGTAATTTATTTGTACTTCCACGGATGGGATTTAATTATTAATATTACATACGTAAAAACATTATTCATGTTGTTCCATGACCTAAGTTACGGTGTTTCTTTTAAAAAAAATTTATGGTATTTTTAGAACAATATATAATTGTCTTTAAAAGGAGGTGGATACACTTTAAATAACCATTCAAAAGCAAAATATTTTTACTCAAATTCCTCTAGGGAAGGCAAATGCTAGAAGCACCATACACTTTTATCTGAATACTAAAATTGAACTAAAGCGTTTTGATTAGCTACTTCTTACATACATGTAAACCTTATTTTAATTTTGATAAAAGGATCATAAGCAAAAAGTTGTAAATATTATAAAATGTTTCTTCTAGCTTGCAATAAGGAATTTCATTTTTTTTTTTTTGTATACGTTGACCGTGATCTACTAACAGAGTAAATGTTATTGTGTTATACAGTTACTAAGAACATTGACAAAAGCTTTAATCTCTTCGGATATACTCCTCAAGTTTCCTCTGCTTAGAAAGCAGAATCTGAAAGAAATATTTGTATCCTTATGGACAATCCTTGAAATGTCTTTTTATGTACGCATAGTAGCATCATCACGGGCAGAAATGAACCCCCATACATCAAATATTCCTTCAAATTGAATTTGACCGTATTTAAAGTCTTTATGCAACTTTAATTCAGGGTTGAGTGGATGAAGATGTGAGAATTGTTGGATTGAAGAAAGTGCGAGGAAATGTGGGAAGCCCGATAAAACCCACGTACTCCATCCACAAAGCTCACATGACACAATCTGATATGGAATAAGGGAAAACAGGAAATATCAATGAAACGTTTAAGGTCGGTATATATCCTTAACCTGACCTATATTCTAAATAGGCGTATGGACAATTATTCAATCCTATTAAATATTTTGATTTCTTTTATTTAAATGTAAAAGACTTTAAAGGAAAAACAGCGTAGATGTTCAAACTTGAAGAACATTCAAAATTTGTGATTTTAAATGATTTATAATTGAGTAAAATTCATATAACTTCAGATGTTCCTATTCAAATAATTTCATCAGCAAGAACAAATACAAAATATGCAGCAATACAATATTAAAATGTTTTAATCACAGTCCTGAAAATATTATATAAAACTAGGAAACGCCAAATGTTAATCTGTAAACTTTGACTATCTTCGAGTAAGTACATTACCATCCAGGCTTGCTTTTTCCTCACATAGTAGACCCATGTGAACAACGCATGTCAGTTATATTTTGTCATGTGTACGGTTATCTTGTTCATTCGATATTTTAGACATGTTTCTGATAAGACTGGACTCCTATTTCTGTAGTATTCGCGCTGTGAGTATTGTTGTTACATTGTTATGGAATAACATAACTGACACTTCTGTGTATATTTGTTAAATCTGTCAGTAAGATATACATTAACGCAAGAATATTTCTTATAACTTCGTGCTTTCTTAACTTCGAAATTAAGTTAATTGTTTCAATGTCAACCAGGAACAAGACTATACGAAAGCTATACGAGTAGTATATCCCTTTAAAAATTGTTAACAAATAAATTTTCGTCTTAAAAGATAGCCATGATGTTGGGGATCATCCTTATTTTACGAAACTATATGTCTGACGTATTCATGAGATATTAATACCTTAACCCAATTCTGCTACTCTTCGTTATCATAAAAAGTGCTTTAAGAAGAAAATAAGGGTAAATGTATGTCCTAAAAACTACAACTTATAAATAAAGGCATCGCTTTCAGAAAGGAGGAAATACCTGTTAGAGAAAATTGTGCCATGTAGTGTCATCTGTTCACAAACCTAAAATTTCCATAGTGTTCATAACGACAAAACTTAAGGCGGTCTGGTTAGGCCGTGACGTTTCGTGTATAAAACGAACAGAATTTTAAAAAGTAATAAACGTTTATAATTATTTATACCAAAGCAAAATTTTCTAACAATGAAGAGATGAGTCTCCGTGAATTTGAGGAAACAAGGGTTGTTTGCTGTTCTCACTTCAATAAATACGTCACATGTTAAGTAAAAAAAGAGAAACCGCGTGTAACTAGCACGTTAAGTGAGAAGTTTGCGGCATTTATGACTCGTAGTTAGTTCAACCCCATAAACAAAGAACTTATTGGTTTTCAGTACAAAAGAGTAAGTAAACTACTTACAGATTCCAATGTCGTACATTAAATAATATTAGTTTACATGGGTTCCAGGAGGTAGAAAAGTAGGATTATGGGGAATCCAGAATTACTTTAGATGGGTATATAAAGAAAGTGAACAGCATCTAACATTATAACTTGAAGTACAGATTTGAAATACCTAATTAAATGGTTATCAGGAAATGTATTAAGAACATAACCTATTGACGATGGGCATGTAATATGGTTATAAAACGATCAGTCACTCCAAAGCTAACAGTGGACTCTATCACAATGAATTAAATTGTCATTCATTGGTTGATCAAAGGTATTTTATAGTCTTATGAGGTATCCAAAGAGTGCTGAAACAATGTATTAGAATAACTAAATATTTTCAATTAAATTCATAGACTGCATCCAAGAAATCCATGTTCTGAACATTTTAAGTGCATTCTCCAATCAATTCTCGAGATATGAGCGTTTAAAGTTGTTATACGTCATGAAGGTTCAATATCAATTTTGTATAAGAATATCCGTCCTTGTGTGTTTCGTATAGGAGACGAGTATTTTCATTATTATTATTATTAATGAGCATAATAATAATAATAATAGTAAATGATTAGCTGCTAAGATAATAAATAGGTTCAAGTGAATATTAACTAATTCTGAATTTCTTTATTAAATATATTCACAAACAAAACAGACCCGAAGAATCCATTAATTTAATCCATGAGATGCTCTTGTGTTAACCTGGAACAGTAGTACAAATGCCTTGAATCGATAACAAATTATTTTAATTGTTTCAACGAAAAATGCATAAAACGGAAATATTAAACTATCATACTTGAACAGAAAAAGAAGATTCTCTCTTGAGAATGACCTAATTACCTCAAGCAGAAACTTTGTATTTCATTAAGTTTCTCTAATATCTGTTTTTACGCTCCGTATGCTAGGTTTATTTTGTTCAATTTAGTCTCGGAAAACCATGTTGCATTTTATTAAGTTGGATCTGTGTCTTTTCATATATTAAATATACTCTCAGTGCAAATGTTTACTACAGACATTTAGTACAGCAAAACTAAAGTATTTTTGGAATGTGTTATAAATGATTTAAGTGCTTGCAATTTTCAATATCAGTAGGAGAGTGATGTGGAATAGTGAAAACAAAAGGGTTAGCTAATAACTGTTCACAATCTCGAATTATATTTAATATGATCGCACCAAATACTTCATCTGTTTATGTATAGTCTAACTCTAAAATCGTAAAACTAACGAAAAAAGTAGTCTTTCAAAATACTAACATGAAAGAATAATACAAACTAATATTCAGACTACAGCTATATACTAAACATTTTTCTCGGACTGTGGAACCATACGTCCTCATGTTCAGTTTGATTATATCCAGTTACTTTGGTGGCCAGATGAATCAAAACTACTTACAATCAAGCGGAGAAAGAGATCGAAATCGCATGGTGCGGGATCAGGTGAGTATGGTGAATGTGGCAAAACGGTGATCTGGTGCCTTGCCAGCTCCTCCTGGACAAGGACAGAGCGATGTGTAGAAGCGTTGTCGTGCAGCAACAGCCAGTTCTTCCTGCGCCAAAGTTCACAACGCTTACGATGTATTGACTCGCGAAGGATCTTCTTGTAGCGAGTCTTGTTGACAGTTGCTCCTTGTGTGATGACTCCCACGTGGATAGATCCCTGCGAGTCGAAAAACAGTTCAAGCATCACTTTCCCTTGTGACCTGTCTTGTCTCAGGCTTTTGCGTTTTGAAGATAATGACGATTTTCAGGTGGCTCCTTGTCTAGTTGTGGATCGTACAGAAAACACCATGTTTCATCTCCTATTATTATCCGGCTCAGGAACGTTCAATCAGCGTCAGCAGTATTGATCAGGTCACCGCAAATGGTCATACGCTCTTCACGTTGGTCTTGTGTCAAAATGCGTGGCACTCTGTGCTGGGTGACAAGCGACATGTTCAAGTCATCCAACGGAATTTTGTGACACGTAACATGGCTGATCCGTACTGCTGCTGCGATATCCTGTACCGCCTGGGTACGGTTAGCGCGAGCCACCATTGCAACCTCTTCGATCTTGCTTAGAGTTCGGATTGTTGTTGGCCGACCAGTACGTTCAGCATCCAGTACACTGTTTCTCACCTCCGCAAAACGTTGGTGTCAGTTAAACACAGCCCTGCGGCCCAGAGCGTTGTCACTGTACACTTGCCTGATTATAATCAGCTAATTATCTGCTACGTTTCTGTTGCGGATTTGCCTAGTTTTTGGCAGAACTTCATGTTTGTTCGGTGCTCAAACCGACATTCTCCAAGTCAGCCGCGGCGTATTCAACACCTTTCACAACAGAGACAGTACGTCTGTTTACACTCTATGCACACACCTGCCTCTTGCTGGATCGAGAGACGAACTTCCAAAATTATACAAAGCACTCAAGGTTGGGCTTTATCAAAAATGAGACGCTATTGGCTGTCACTGTGACGTCACCATCGGAGTACTGCAAAACAAAACACGAGCATGCTGCACGTATATTGCCTGAGGAATACGAACCAAACAGTTAAGAAAATAATTTCACCATACCTTGTTTCCCTCAGCTGTTTCTTGTTGTATTCACTTTAGAAGATGCATGCCATTGACGAGAATGTTTTCTCTGAGTTGCATTTAATTAACTTTTTCAAATATTTTTTTCACTAGACCTCTTTTGATAGCTCTTTACATCGTTGAACATTAATTCAAATCCATTCATCTTCATTACCCAGTCATCAGAGAGAGCGAGAAGGCCGCCACGCGAGAGAATCTCTATCCAGCCTTTAGATGATGTACCAAGTTGAGGGGTACATCTCTAGTTGGTATTGCCATTGACCTGTGATAATTTCTTCCACGATAGGCAATGTAACCGGCAAGAAAGCGAAACCCTTTAACTGAGCAATGTGTATTTTGATCAACGTCCCCCGTGACTCAGTAAGCGCGCTGTCATTTGATACAATAATATGTTCTATTTCGGTATCACCTTCTATTATTGCTAAAGGTTTGGACATGTCCGGTAGAATCCCTTCCAGAAGTTGAGATATCAAAAAATCCGCATCATCCTCCAGCAAAACAGGAGTTTCATTTGATAGAGGAATATCATTTATGTTTTTTTCGAGGCAAGCAAAAGGCACAAGCGGTGTTTCACCTCAGTTGGTAAAGGGTGGTCATAAAAGCAACCAGGTCCTCGAATCTGCGAGAAGAAATTCTCTAGACAGTATTGATTCAATCGTGCTGTTAAAATAAAATTTATTTTATATTCAAGGGCTGAAGATCAGATAATAGACCAAGTAACGAGCGAATTGTTATCATGATGCCTTTTTGAAATTGAAGCAGATGTTGCGCTTTTCCTACTCACATTCCCTCACAAGAAGCATGCACCTCTCTCAAAATATTTTCTAGAATGAGTCGATGAGTGCCAAAAGCTGATGCTAGCTCTTTCTTTTCATTTTTTCTTCTGGCATTTAATATATCAAATGAATCATTCACAAGTTGAATAAAATTTGCAACATGTTCTTCTTCCGTCATCAGGTAATGAATAGCTTTGGCGATGTGATTGGAGAACTGCATTACCAGGTACACTTGCTGGCGCTCTATTCCTTTTACATTGATATGAGCCAGGGACAGCCTAGGGCACAATTTCATTTCTCCATTATCCAATTCAATTAATTTTTCAATGATTTTTTCTTAACTTTCTTATTGCCTGGTAAGGTCAAACCATCATCCAAAAAGTGATTAGTAAGTAGTTTGTATATGTGTGGAACGTCTGAAAATACCCAAACCCTTTTTTGAGGATATCAAGGATTTTTAAAACATTTATTAGTGTGTGTTATATTTAATTAATTCCATACCGCGCGACTTTTCCCCCCAATGTCGGAAATTACGCCCACAACACTGTAGCCAGCATCTTCTAAAGAACATATAATCTTTTTTAATATATCTGCTGTCATCTGTGTATCAAAATCATAGCAAATAGGTTACTTCCAGCCAGCAAAAAGCCCCCGAACCATTGCAACATGCACGTTACTATATGGGCCTACAACGCTGTCTTCCTTTTGATCGTAAGCAATCCTACTGTCAACGTTCATTTCGTCAAATGAAATTACACATACCCGTTGAACATTGGATTATTTTTCTGCTTAAACTTTCATTAGCTGAATAACTTCAAACAGTATCCCAGGACACAACGAAATGAGCGAGAAATCCACCTCTTCAAACTAGACATTCCGGGTAATGGAAACCCCAACTTTTTTCTTAAAAATAAGTAACATTTTTTTGTCTAGGGCTCTCAACGTCACTGCTCTGCAGATATCCTCTGTATTCCACTCGGCTTTTTTTTTTCATTCAGTAAGCATTTGATTTGTTTTTTTGAGAATAAAGTTCCTAAAATTTTGTGTACCTCGGTCTTCACTTGCTTCTTCAAATCCCTTGTATGTGTATTAAATTTTTGTTTTACTGTTCTAAATTTTTTGATAAGACATTTACTCTTAAATTTAAGATTTGAACATAACGCATTCAATCTTCGATTTTCGTCTTCCCGCCTCTTCATTTTCTGTCTCAGGTTTTCAATTTCCTCTAGGATTAAATCGCTTCCGGTGGATGTAGACTGGTCTATTTTCCTCTTCTTTGGAGACAAAATGTTCCAATCGCTCTCTTCCTAAACTCTCTGGCGTGACATTTGTCTATCCTATTCTGTAACTATTTAGACTGTGGGCTAACAACTTCGGGAGTACTATTAGCAGATCTACCTATAGTTCCTGGCATGTTCACGCCTGGTACAACATCTGGTTTCAGCACCTTTCTTGGGGGAAGATTAAGCAGTTCTGCTCGCAGATCGCGAACATAATCGTTCGCTGTGAAATGCTGGGAACAAATAATGGAAGTTGAAACAGTGAAGTGGTATTTCCTTTGACACTTGAGAATCCAAGTTTTTTGAAGTTGGGGATATTTTGGGAAGGAATGGTATATTATCCGAGTACACCCGGCGACTGCACAGCCAGGCATTTTTTTTCATACACACTTAAACACACTAGCTACAACACACGTACTTCAATTTCACAGTACTTCTTCATATAGAAACACAGTACAACACATATCCACACGCACGCAACATAAAGAACACAACACAGAAGAAACCCTAAATATATAAATATACGATATATCTAGTTCAAATCTTGCCACTCTTTTTTTTCACTCTCCTTGGTAGTTGGCAGCAGAAACATTTGATGCCGCCTGCTCTTATAGTGACGTCTATGCGCAGTAAAGAAATTTCATGCGGCTCTGCGCTTGCTAAATGAGCTCCCTCTAACGAACTTCCACTGATCCCTTCAGAACATCACGTCTCTGTTGCAGTGCACCACTAGCGCCACACTGCGTTAAGTCCACAAACTTATTGACTGTAGTGGTATATCAAATACCTACGGTATCCAGTGTTAGGAGATAAACTGAAAATATGAAGAAGATAATTGCGTTGTAATGTAGGTCAATTATGCGAATTAAGTGCGAGAGGCCGAGCAGTTTTGTATAAACGTATTCTGTGTTACCTCTAGCTGAAGATTATAATTATGGCGTTTTTAGCATTAGATAAGGTGAGGCAATGTGTTACTTCTATCCCAAGGCGATTTTTTCACTTTTGTCTGGAGCGCGTTTAAAATCCAGAGTCAATAACTACTAGTTATTTTTTTTACAAGACAAAATTCCAAAGCACTGTTGTTCTAACTACGTGTTTTAAAGAGCAATAAAATGTTAACGTGTGGGTCATTGCATGATATAAACATCTTATTTCAGAGAGAAAAAGATGCATCATTATCTTAGAAACAATATATTTTTCGTACGTGGGTTCCTACATGGCTGGGGATATGAAAATAACTTTTAAAAAATGTGCTCTTCGTTTAGTTTTTCTTAGGCGGACATATTTCGAACATAGCGTATGATGTTTGTGGTCCACGCAACTATGTACGGAAATTTGACAGTCTCAAAAAACCGAAAATTGCTAGAGTTAAATACAAAAATATTGTGTACCTCCTATACGTTTAATATTTGCAATTTCTTTTTGTGAAAATGAATACCGTCAGTCTAAAAATTAGATTGGAATTGGGAAACAAATTATAAAAGAAATCATTTATGAAAACATTTTCTAGTCAAGGAGTAGAACATAAGGCTGAAAAATTATGTAAATATTAATATCTACCAACAGAGTGCATGCGTGCAAATAATGTGGCATTGAAATACCTCATTTTGTGCTACGGTGGTGGATGAAATGAAACTTCGTCGTAAAATGAAGGATTTCAGACTCATAATAAAATGTCAAATGTGTCATTATGAAAAAATAAAACATTTGATGTCAAAGAAGCCTTGTATTTTTCAAACTCACAGTGAGAATTGTAAATTCTATTTCTAAATATCTTGGTCAGTGCCGGGGATGCTTATTCGTCATACCTTGAAAATGCCAGTGCGATATCTTCACTAAGACCAAATACAATTACGACTCCATTATTTCTTCTGATCCTGTGCGAGGTACCTTCTATTTTCATTATGATTAAATAACAGAAATTGTCTACACGATTGCCCAAAGTCAGCTTATTTCATCCAGTAATTGTGCTTAAAATCATTACCAAAATGGATTATTTTGTTGATCTGTGACATCATCGGTATCAATACCGAGTGATACATTATTATGCACATGAAAAAACAATGATTGTGATTGTAACGGTGACATCAGAATGAGAGAAACAGAGGGAGTAAGCCTTGAACACCCTTACTCAAATCAGATTATTACTCCTCAAGCACTCTTCATATTTGCTCGCAAAATATTCCTGAATTTAAATACATTTATGTATATCACGAGAAAGTTGCAGAGTGTGACAATTTTTTACATTAAAGTTTTACAATTGTCAACGCATACCTCAGGCAAGGGGAAAACATACATTTGTTTCTTTGAGTAAACTAGAGATAAGATGCTACCGGACATGAATAACATTAGATATTCAGGACCTACGTGTTACTTCAGCTTTACCTTGTCATCCTTTAATACTAATGATTTTTACACTGGAGACTATGTAACTCATAATAAAGAACTTGGAGAGGTCACGACAAAAACAAAATAAATATGTCAAAGTGTTTTTTCTTGACTCGCTAGTCTGCTGATATTATTTCAGATAATCGCTGAAATGACTTGGGTTTCACTTGTTCCCGCACGGATAGCTGAAAGTTTTGAATTGGTGTCGCCTCCGTAACGAGGTAGCTGGATGCGGATACTTGGAGTACAAGAGGTGGGAGTCTGCCCAACAACAAAAATAACGTTCGTTAAAGCGTGAACCAAATATGGAAACTTCTCTTGAAGGAATCATCACCAGAATCCTCACGTAAGCCTAGAAATGACCGAACCACACTGTCTATTCCTCGTAAAGAAACAGTCTCTTGTGTGAATCCCTTCCAAGTAGTTAGTAAGAGATTACCAAACCACAAGCTCCGTTCCTCGTAAAGGAATGGTCTCTCATGGGAACGCCTTTTCAAATTAGTAAAGCAGAGAGACTATCGATTGCTCACCAAGAAATGGACTCTTCGGGGAATCCCTCAGTGCACCTGAAAGACAATAAAGAATAAATAAAAATAACCAGTCAAGACTAGACACTTAACAAGTACATGTAAGATCTTCCGAGTTTAAATGCCTCGTGGAGCTATCAAAATATATCACAAAATGCATAATGAATTTTAAGGCATGATTGCAGATATGCATGTGAAATTGTGTACGTATCCTAACTGCCAAACAAAGGACATAAAAAGTTGCATATTAGTCACATTACAAACTGGAAGTTCTGTTAGTTAACAGCAGCATCACGCGCTCCATCTCCTTTGTGTTGAAAAGTTAAACTGCACAAACATTGTTATTCTATTACGGAAAATTAGAGTCTATTATTATCTCCGGTGTATGGATGGCTAGGTGACACGTCACACGCTGTGAAACATATTGAGTGAAACGATGGTCTTAGAGCTGAAAACATTAACTTGCAGAGGGTAACAAATCAGCCACACTCTTGCCAATGGGGGATCTAAAACAATGCAATCACTTTCTATCCAAATTAAATCCTCTGGTAGATTACGAACACAATTCTTCATTATTATTATTAAATATGCATTTTGTTGTTTTCTGATTGTACAACTATTTTTCTTTACACTGCTGACCAGGACTATTATAAACATTTTAGGTGTACATGTTGCTTCCTATTTCAACGCAGCTTCAAGACGTGTGTGATTTTTACTCGTATGAATTCAACCTGGTCCAAACAAACAATGTGAAAATTATTTGCAATCTCACTATGAATTGAGCTCATGCAAGGTTCCCTTGACACTAAATTTGTTCATAAGGACCCATTTGAGATATTTAAGGCCGAAATGCAACTCTTTTTTTTAAAAGGGCATGTTTGAAACCACGTAGCGAAAAGATGTATAATTCAATGCTATGAATTTTGTATGCAGACACAGTGTTGGTAGATAAACTTTATTTTGTATGGCTAATTTTTAGTAACTTTGACTTCGGCCTGTCACGATTATGAATGCGAAGCTAGTTAAAATTCACGCTCATATCCCAGCCTGGATTCGAACACGCGACTTTCCAGTTTCTGATTTAAAGCCCCAACCAACACAGCTACCAGCTCGGCCTGGAAAAAATGTATTTTTTTTTTTTTTTAATTTAATTTTGCAGCCTTCATTTTCTTAAAATAAATAGTTTTAAAATCCAAACTTTCACAATTCGTTACTCACTTTTCAGCAATATTTTTAGAATTTGAATTGGAAGTCCGTTAGAGAACTTTGGGTCAGAACGAATAGTTAATGGAAGAATTGATGTAATTAAGAAAGTAGTAGGAAACAGTGTATCCCAGAGAAAACTTACGCAGACGGTGATTGGCCATCACGAACCTTACATGGCACATGCCGGGATCAAACTGGGAACTCCATACACCAGAGGTGAGCTCTCTACCACTGATTTACCGCGACCACTAATTTTGAAAATGATGGTATTGGTATTCACAAAAAGTACTTCCAAATTTTTAAGGTAGACTTTTCGAGCTAAAGAATGTATTTTGTTTCAGCTAACTAGCTCTTAGGTGGTTTTCGTAAGGTCGCTCCGGGAGAGCTAAGCGCAGAACATATTATTCAAATATGGTTATCATATAATGAGACATGTATGAAAACATGAAAATAACAGAGTTTTCTAAAATAGTAATACAACTTGTGTTTGATGATTTGTAGTGGATTATACTTTGTACGATGTCCACATCTGAATGAAACACTGTAAGGCGCTTGCGGATTGATGTTCCTACATGTCTCAATCTATTTCACTACAGTATGTTACTGTATGTATGTTGAGAAAGGATTTAAATTAGACTAGGTGTTGTTATCAGTTGGTGTTGGAAGAAATGAACAAGAGCTATGAAAATCGGCCATCGACTTTACAAGTGACCATATGAGCTACTAATGAGTTTCTCTCTGTTGCACCATCATCGATTACGATGTATCTTTATCGTAATGATAACAAGATAGATGAATAATGCTGCATGATTTACTTCTGCTAACCCTATTACTAAATTATTGTATATTTTGCAGTAGTGCTTAATATTAAAACTTAAGTTTATATTATTTTTATATTTGTAGGGTCAAAAGCATACTTCGCTTCTAATTTGCACCGTCAAAAATCGAGACTATCAAGAAGAAGTCGAGACTAAGTCACGCATTTGATTACCAATTGAAGGTTTTATTAAACGTTCCAACTATTTGTAAGAATTTAAAATCAATTGTCATTTCTATTGTTCTGTTCCTATCGTATAGAACATTTTAATAAGGAATTAAAATAAGTTTTTCAAATCAAGATAATACGATATGAAAGTAGTAACACTGTTTTTAGATACAATAAGAATTGAGGAACACTAGTTACAGACTACTGTGTCACCTGTTGGCGTTGTTAAAAACTCTATATATTGTTAACGCATATTTTTACACTAATTTGATAACTCTAATTACTAATCGAAATGTTTTATTTTTTACAGAAGTGCGAATATCTCTTAATTACGTGTAATACGGGTAGGGTTTGGGCTCTTGGGTATTTTATATAAGCAGAAGAAAATTTTAAAAAATAATATCCCACCATAATTAAACATCTCTAAGGAATTTTTTTGCAAAAATCAAGGGGTCAATTTGTTGGGTTCTGGGATACCAAGGGGTACGCGCTGTTCTAATTTCTGCGTACATCTCAATTTATTCCAGCAAAAATCAAAGAGAGCCTTCAGTGAAAACCCGAACACGATATTTTAGGTAGTTATCGAGATATGCCTTAATAACTATCGTGACCCCACGAAGAATGAACTTGTGGGGTTACGGTACAAAACGGGAAGGATTCCAAAACTACGTACAAATCTTAATAATAAAGTAAACTCTTGTGTTTTCAGCGGGTTCCTATGTGGGTTTCTGGGGTACTGTAGGAAGCCACAATATCGGCTATCAATGTTCATGTTACTCGTTTATAGATAAAATATACAGCACATACGGCGTTACGTTCATTGAAAGTTTGAAGTAGATAAGTTAGACAGTTTCCTAGATATGATGTTCTACATGTTTTACCCCATGGTAACAAGGCATGGGGTACGGTGAGAAGACGATGAGCCACTCAAGAAGAAACAGGAGTTTCATCACATTGTATTTAACTATCATTTATAGAAGCTTCAAATAGAACCTGTGCGGGCTTCTATGGTACCTTGGGATACCCAGAATATCGAATATCTAGTATCGTAAATTGAGTTTATAAACAAAATGTACAGTCACGGAAATATGTACTGCGGGAGTTGAATAAAAACTAACATTTAGCTCTTTATGTAAATTATATTTATCGACCAGACTTTGAGTTGTGATTAGACGTGATATGTCTGAGGAACAGATGTGGCATGCTTAGTCTAAAGGGTGCCTCTCTAGTCCGTAAATATTTTATAATATATATAGAAACTAAATACTAGACCATAGACTAAAAATCTGCTATACTCCCGCAGTATATATTTTCTTGACTGTACAATACCACACAGTGTTGTATTAAGGACAAATTATAAGTAGCTAAATTACAGGTTATTATGATATGGCGTTTTAAATATTTCTACCCCTGATAGCAAGGCATAGGGACCTTGGGGTGGCCGAGAGGTTAGTGCGCTCGTTTTCTGTGCGCGTGGTGGCGGGTTCCATTGCTCCTAGGGTTCGTAAATCGAGTGATTTGCCTATCTTACAAAAAAAACTGTATGTCTCGGCATTAGAATATCGGCAGCTTATGTTAATACCAATTAAATCATCAAGATATGGTAAGAAGACAATTAGGCACTCCAAAATTAACGATAGGTTCCATTACATTGTATTAAACTATATTCCTAGGAGACTCACGGGTAAAAGTGTGAGGTTCTGGGCTATCTTCAAGAGCTATTTTATATTGTGTTGGGAAAAATTATACTTTAAATGATACATTTGAGTGACGTAGGAAATATAAAGAGGAAGAAAAAGACACTTAAGAAGTAATTTTACTGCACAACAAGGAGAAAATAAACGGAAAATAAAACGAGAAGACGGAATCCTAAGAATACGCTTGATATCAATTACGTGACATCATCTGCAATATGGTAATAATGTTGATCGGTGTTTACAAAGTATGCAAAATTGGCGCGCCAGGGCCACCAGTCATAAGATTTGGCCAGCTGCAGTCACACATGGTAGTCAATTTGAGTCACCAGTTCTTTTGCCTTATTTGTTTCTAATTTGGACGTCCTGGTTTGAAAATCATACTTGGAAGATAGGAAAAGTATAGAAGGGACTATACTTTTCACTGGACTATACTGCGACTATTTCACTTGTTTTTTAATTGCATGGTAATTCGTCCTAGTTCTTGCCTAATTTCAATATGATGATGCATTATTGCATAACATGGATGTAATTTATACTTAACGTAAATAAAAATATTATATTATGAGGGTATCAGTGGTTACAAGTAGACACTACAATTTTTTTAAATTTGAATTTGTTCATTTTGGCAACTATGGCTTAGACCGGGATGAGGAAGGTATCGTCCAGGGCCTTACTAAAGGTACTATTATGACATTCGGCTAGTGAAAATGAGGGAAGGCCTGGAAACAGTCAGGATAGTCAACTGAGGGGTTCGAACCCACCTATCTTCCCATTTCCACTCCGCAATTTACGTCGTTACCTCCTGGACTACGAGGATTGGGCAAGTTTTCATCGAAGCAGCTAGTACTCTCAGTTCCAAATAAATAATGGCTGCTGTAGACTACAAAGCAAAGTAAGGAAACAAATTCCTTGTTTTAATAATATTTTCGAGGAATTCAATAAAGAGTTCAGCAAATTGTTATAAAAAGTTCAAATGAGATACCGTGGGCAACGTGCAATTAAAAAATAATCCGGGAGGAAAATATATTTTTAAAGAACTTGCAACGGATTAAGCAAGTTTACAATACAAATACGCTTTAATTATTCTGTTAAATATCATTGATTTCTGGACTGAACTTATTTTCTTAAACTCATTTTCAAGTCCATGTTATTTTAAATATTTTTATATTGAGAATATTGTAGTTTTGAATGCATATTGTACAATCAGCAATTTAGATAACAGCTATTCTAGTATTTGAAATAAGAAATGTTAAAAAATAATAATTTACGAAAACTTGCGAATGTATGTTACAAACATACTCTTCTGTTTTAGTTCACGTTTCATTTATTCGCAACTTAAAAGAATGCTGTTTGTTCACTTTATACGCAACAACATATAATTGTATTCAGTGATTCCGCCCGAACCCTCTGTGGGATGTCACCTGCCAAATTCTCAACAACTGTCCCACAAATTTTAAAATATTTGTGGTCAAAAATCGATAGAAACCGTGCAAAACTCCACTTACACCCTCCCAATTTTGACTTTACAACTCTAAATTGAAAATCCTGGCGGAATCGCTGTTTTTAATTTCTTCATATTAAAAAATGTAAAAGAGAAAGCCAATATGACTTTAAAAACTGCATATGCTTTCTAGTATAAAATAACCAACTTTCAGTTTAGAAACGTGCATGGCTATGGGTCTCCTTTATCTAGTAATAAGTAGGCGAGAATAAGAGATAATTGCCTTTTTATGCCTCGGAATAACTTCATGGAATTCTATGAATAGAATTCAGTTTTAATTTCAAGTTTCTAAGAACGCCCTGAAATCTCGACAACTCTTTACTGACAGAAAAAACACAGTATAACATAAGAATTGAAGCTTTCCTGGCGGCGAATATTATACAGATGTTCTCGGGATATCAGCCAGGTGAAGTCCGACGATAGAGCCGACGTTTCAAGAACAGACATTGTTCTCATCTTCAGGGC
>JAGDQP010024540.1:11561-27846 GCA_022664845.1 Lepisma saccharinum | reverse complement strand
CGACTTGCAACATATCTTAGGGACATCTAAACAATAGTGATTTTTAATAGTAAATCTCCTTGATTGAACTTATTAATCAAGTAAGTTAGAATATTACATATTACTTAAAGATTAAAATTCTTCCGTTACTACTAATTATTTCGCAGTACCAAATTTTAATACTACGGAACTTACATACATGAATTGAGTAAAACATTCTTTAATATTTCGAAACAAACTGACAGGTGTCTATGAAACTACAATTAGTTTTAATACAATATAATATTCGATGTTATTTAGTTACCAGCACCATAAATTGTCATTTTATAACACCTTGTTCAAAGTAATGCCTGTTACTAGTGTACAAAATAAGCCCAACGAATTGTACGGCATCCTCGTTCTTTGAAACATGTTGTTGAATTGCATTAATCTTTTCGTGTAGGGAACATTCAGTCACTGCAAAAGCTTTGAAAAATATATGTTAAACCACGTAGTTATAAATAGAAAGAAGTCTCTGATGCTTGCCCTTCAAAGGCACATCCCTGAAAAGAACAGTTGTGATGAAGGCGAGGGGGAAGTATAAAGGCATCATTATCTTATGGCTTTCAAGCGTATATTCTTCAAGCGCTTCCATGAAACTCCCTCCCTCTCTACTCGGGGATATAACGATTCTCGGTTTTTCGTTTCTTAACTCAGTATTAACTTAGATTAACAACGATTGCATTGAATTTCTTGACAAAATGGGAACTTTTTTTTTTAAGTCATGTACATACTTGACTACATTAAGTTGCAAATATTACTTGAATAGAGTCAAACACCAGAACGAAATTTAAACAGTACACGGAACAATATGTAAACATAACAACAGTTCAGTCCACACTAATGGAACAAAATGACTTTTTATTGGTACCACTACGAAATATTTTGTTGCATGCCATGCTTGAGATCGTTTTGTCTGTGTGTATATATTCCCTCTCCCCCTCTTAATTTCTTTGTGTGACTAGCTTACAGAATAATAAAAGGGGCTCCATAACATCTTATCTCTATACTAGCTGTTTGAACCTGTACCCACAAGCCAAAAATGGCAGCCATTTTCTCGGGTATACGTCTGCATGTATACTTTATGTGGCAGGTATTAAATGTGAGAAGTCGGGAGAGTGTACGTGAGAGGTAATACGTTGTGTCATGTCTCCATTAAATTGGTGGACGTCAGAACAAAATATGTAACTCTTCCCCATTTGTCACCAAATTTGGAATATAATAAAACTGCTATTTTAGTGAAGTGAGAAACTATTGTTTTATTATGAAATTAATTTGTTTGTATTATGATTTCAATTTACGATTTATATTATTATAAAATACAAAAGCTTCTTCATATTGTGTAAGCAATTATAAAGATATTGATAATTAAATAAGCTCGTTCACTATGAATTATATTGCCAGGTTACATAAGAGCTAGGGGAAGCTATTCTGGAATATATTAGAATATATTGGATTCTAATATATTGTATTTATTTACGATATTTAAAATTGCTGTAGCACACCCGACACCTTCGCACGGTGGAGCTGGGGTACGTTATGCAAGCCTTCAGGTTCGACACCATTTCGATCTCGCCAGAACCTACGAATTAAGAGCATCTCAGGACCACAAACCTTCAGAAGAAGTTTGCTGTTTCAGAGTGTGTCTCAGCTTCTGTAGTTGATCAACATAGAATTGATTGTCCACGGCCATCGGACACTAGCTTCATCGGCCACGGCCATCGGCCACGGCCAATTCGCCACCAAAACTTCATATTATGTTGATTATTCGACTTATCGACACAAGGTGACTCGGCTCCGAGCCTGTTAAATCTTGTGGATCGTTAGAGGTCGTCTCAATGTGTAATCCGTCATAAAAGTGGCGAACTAAGCTGTACTGTGATGTTTCACCCTCTGTTGACACAACCTGCACACCTGTCATGCAATTTAGTTGAACAACGTTGAGCCAGATCATTCTTTTGGTGTTCGACGAGCAGCTGATTTCTGTCTCTCTTCCACGTTTTCAAGAAAACACAGTAGCAACCGCTATAAATTTCAATGTAGTGGAGTGAGATTGATCACTGTGGGGCGACATTGATCACTCGCGTTTTTGTAGTTATTCAAATTATATTGAGGTTTGAGAATTCTTTAATGGTACGATAAATATTTCTGGTCATTTATGTATGCTGTAGCAACAATATACTACGAACAAATTTATTTTTCAGGTACCTCTTCTATGCAAAATAATGCTAAATGTCGTTTGAGCGACAACTGAAATCAAATTTACTTTCCATACTTTCCCTTCCAGAAGTGTTTTTGATATCACAATACATCGTTTCCACATTTCAGGGTGTTCCTGATAAGGAATCATCAAACAATATATTTTTTGTAAGATAAATTGTAGCTCTATTAATTATGAATAAGACGAATAAATTGTATAAATGGTTACCGATCAATTCTGGAATATGTCCTGTCAGGTCTGGTATATATTCTATCAAGTTACTGTATATGGAAAACGCAATAGTGTTCTACCCATAATATCTTGTTTTTCTGCTTACGTGTTCGAATAGTGTATCTATAGTTTTATAATTAAGCTGTTTGTAATGCATGATGTACTGTGATGATTTGAGTGATATTTTTTTTTTCAAGAAACATAAAAATAAGTAGTGTAGCACAAACTGAAGACAGAAGATTGATTGCAAGTGTTCAGGGAGTATAAAGATTAGCTTGTTATTGCAGTCAAGAACTTTGCTAATTAGTAGTGTTCTGCTAGTGTAAGAGCTCCTGTTAGCCCTGCATTGCATGTCTTCTATACGTAATAATTTTGTGCAACAAGTTGATAATATTAAGCAGGCATTGAATGTAAAGTGGAATGATGCAGTGGGGGACAATACACTTTCAGTAGAGTTACCCTTTTGTTTCAACGCTTCTTATGTCTTCCTGACGGTAAGACTAATACAGTGTGTTCTAAAAGTCTGTGACAGTTTCCTGAACTTAGTTACGCAAGAGCTTAGAAGGATATGAACATATGGATTTTTCCATTGGAACCGTCAACTAAAAAAGTTTGTGAATACACCGATAGATATCACTGGTACTGAAAGGAAAAGAAGTAGCAGACCCGGAAGCAGTGAGGAAGACATGGAGCAAAGTCCGTTCGAAGGACATCTAAACTGCTGTGTGTGCAATTGCTTTTATTTAAGTAATTAATTTTTAAGTTGACAGTTCTACTGGAAAAACCTACCTGTGCTAGTTTTATCATAATTACGTTCTGAAAACCGCCACGATCTTTCGAAACGCGCTGTATTATTGTTTCCACTTCTTACAAAATCGTTTAGTTCCTATCATAATTTCCAAAATTTTGGCTAGTTATTAGTGTGGCTTATTTGACACCGCTTTTCTAATTCTTATCTGAATAGGATCTTATTATTGAGATATTTTGGTTAGTTGAACCTAGTAGACTTAGTGTCATTAGTACTGACCTTCTAGTGTTACAAGTTTCTTCTTGTATACTTTGTAAACTCTTTCTACGGAAGTATCTTGAGACGTTTTTAGTTACCTATTTAGCCCTAGCTTTCATTTTTCGCTTGTTTATAAGCAGCTCAACTGATTCAAGAACGCATTTTATTCTTCTGTCCTTGAATATATCAATTAAATGTCAACTTTGTCTCATACATACTTCAAAAGATCATTTTTCGAGCTCACCAATATTTGTAAGAAAAAGAAAAGCCCTCCCCGTCGTTTCGGCAGCAGCTTCGGATGAGTGTCGACGCTTTCGACATCGTATATGAACTACATTGAAATTAAGACAGAAATGTAAACGGTTATGGCGGCAGAGAGTATACTTTGTATGAATAACCTAAAAAGTTACAGTTCAGATATGGAAATACAGTTCAAGTCTGTTAAAAAAAAAACTGTAACAACTTTTCTTACACATTGTAAATTATTAAAGTTAATTTAAGAACAGAATTATAATTTTAAAAATCATAGTTTACACATTTACTTCTGATTACGTTCATTGTCACCGATAACCGCAATCAAGTTAAGATATTTGATTCCAACCATTGCCAGTCGCCTACACCCTTCTGTACATCTTAAGAATAGGAGCAGAATATTTTTGTTCCTTCACGACACTGGAAAATAAATAAAACAGAAAATTGTGCAGGGTTCCAGAAAGTGAAAATTTCAGAAGAGAACTCTCTTTCTTTTGCATAACCTTCCGCTCTTTTGTTCTTTGTTATTGCCTAATTATAATATCATAAAAAACTGGTAAAATCACCTTCGTTGCATAAAGCGTAATGAATTACTAGAAAACTTAAATATTTTTGTATATTTATTTTAATAACGGAATTATTTTTTAAATACTATGAAAAGCAATTAATGAACATAAATCACAGATTAACAGAATGTTTATATTTAGATAAATAACTGTACTCGTGAAAAGAAATCTTATGGTATGGCCGTTTTCGTTAATAAAAGGTCACATTGTGAACAGAAATCAAATACAAATAAATTTGTACTCGGATATCTACGTTTATTCAATTTTGTGTTGTGTATGCGATAATTATGACGTAAAATACGAAGTTCATGACACACTCAGTAAATATGTGCCTCATTCAAAAGTTTCAGACGGCATTCGCGGAAGGATGTTTCCCGTACATTATTTTCGTAATACAAACAGAAGCATTTGAAGTAAGCGTTTCGTCATTTCTGGCAGAGTATGTAAATAACTTACATAAAGTGACACTGAATCAGCATGAAGTTCGATTATTCTTTTTGATCTCATAAACATATCACTACAATAATTATCAAGAAAGGAGGCAATGTAGAAATATTCTGCTTTTTGCTTTGTTCTGCTTTAAAAGATTTTTTTTAAAGAAGAGCCTTTTGTTAGATTACCTTTCTATATTTTTGTTTATTTGCTCTTTTATTTATTTCTTTGTAAGTATATTAGCTACTTCGCTTATAATTTGTCTTTTTTCTGTTCTGTTTTCTTTAGTTAACCGACCAGCAACGCTTCTACATAGCTTCTGACTATGAGCTGATGATTGATATTTTTAAGAGCGAAATCAACTTTCTCAAATCTAGCTGGCAGAATATGCTAGGACGTCCACTCGTTGTAATGGCAGTAAGGAACATTCATCTAGGTATTAATAGTCATTATTTACAAAGTTCACATAAAGTACACAAAGAAAACTTCCACAGATCATATAATAACATTAAACATTTGCACTCGCCCTTTCGTAGAATAGCAAGATAGTTCCTCTAAGAATTATGTATTTTTCTTATTACTATTCAATATCGTTTCGAATGGCTATTATCTATCTTCAGTAACAAAAAGAGAACATTGAATTAATCACATTTTCTTAGAGAAGTGACGTAATATAAAAAAATGTTCGTTTGTCTCGTATGGTCCACATACAACTGAATATGAATAAGAAAATTAAGTGAACAGTGTTGTCAGTATCAGTTTCGCGATGTGTTTACTGTTACAGATGTGTTGTTGTATTTCCCCGTCTTATTAAGATACTAGTTAGGTCGTAACGGAGAAACTTAAATCATGTTTATAGTGAAAGATAAAAGTACCATTTGTGATCAATAATAAATAAATTCAGAAGGGACTCATTTGTTTGGAATATTTCAAACGTGATTCAGAGTTTTTTTTATATGTATTAACCAAAGATTTCTTCAAATGCTGTGTTTCCCATAATGTAGATAATAGAAACGGTTTCATGCAGTGAACATCTGATGCATCATTAGTGCCAGTAGATGTTCTCTTTAGGCTCTCATGTTTTACAAATTATCTGAACAACTTCAGCAGGTATTTTCCAACCGTCTCTGTGTGCTCCGTGTATATCTGTTGCTAAATGTGGATCATACCTTTTCTTGGCATTCCTACTGCTTTGTAACTTTTTCTGGTACACTTGGTGAGATTTTTTTTGCACAGTAATAACACTGTCTGTTGCACTGTGACTCAGATAAAATTGATTCGGGCTATACAGCATTGTTACACCTTGTCTCAGCAAATCATTCCGTAATGTGAGCTCCCTGAGTAAAGGTAGCAACGCTCGATTGTCAATAAATAATGATAAACTTAGTGTTTCTTTCCTTTAACATTTATAACTGTGGCGTTTACAGTTTACTTCGATGAATGTCGGAGGTTCGAGTCGGATTCTCTCTATGTATAGCAAGTTAACATAATTGAAGAAATATTCAAACGAAAATACACAGTTTTGTTTAGAAATGAGCCGTTACAAATTTCCATTAAAAAGATTTTAGATATTTTCTAAATCATCATCATTGAATATACTTTTTAAAATAAAAATAGAAAATTCAAACTCTTTGTGATGTGTGTTTAACTACACGAATCCACGCCGTTGGACCAATCCTCACCAAATATGATGTAAGGCAAAAGAAAATATATTGAAAGGTTCAAGTACAAATCCGAATCTTACGTTTAACCCAGGTACACATATTTTTTTAGGACAGCATGTAGCATCTTAGAGTACTAGTAACCTGAATTCTGCGTTTCTGCATGTCTTGCGTGACGATAATGAAATTCCTCAGTTTTTCGTCTTTTTTCTTTGTTTCCGTCACTCTCTGTACATGTGATGTGTTCGTGAATATTTGTGTTACGTAATTGTCTAAATTATGTTCTGGCTTATGCATGTGTTTGTATGCTGTTGTTTTGTAGTCTCTGCATGCTTTTATTTGCATCTTCTATTTCTGTAATATTCGTCTATTCTACTAGCAGCTTAAAGTTAGTTTGTGCGCATTCTGCCCACATAAATTTTGCTATTCATAATTCGGCATTGTTAAGAGTTAAGATGAGGTAATATTTGCTCCCCGTTTTTTTCCTATTTTTTTTTGAAAATGCAAACACAAAACATGAGTTTACAATTTTAGTTGATAATTAACAAGATCTATGGAACAAAGAGGTTTATTTTTAGTGTTTATAGATGAGAAATTTGTTATTATGGATATGATAATGTCAGAGACGTTTCGTTTGATGTTTCTTATGCAAGTGGTAACTTTAAAATATTTAACATTATATGCTGTAAAGTTGAAATTATAATGCTTTGTTCGGTTTTCGGATTTTCTTAGTGCAAGTAAAGACAAATAAAATCTACATCTGGTACCTTACGCTCGGATTTCTTGGAAGTTCCGGCAGTGGATAAAGGAAGAGCTACGCACTTTTTATATCTGCAAAAGTGAGGGTTAAGGGAGGGGGGACACCCTCTTAAAGTTCAAATATCAGCCAATTTCATACCTTTTAGCAAGACCATAATTACAAATGCACACTTTGAATGTACTTGCAATCCCTAAGTGGACAAACGAAAGAAAATTAAGAGATATCCATTTTGTTATATTGGCGGACGTGAAAGTTAATTGTGGGGAGGGCATCCCTTTCAAGTTAAAATATTGGCCAATTTTACACGTTTTAGCATGGTTATAAGTACAAGTGTGCACTTTGAATTTAATTGAAATCCTTATGCAGTACAAAGTAGAGATATGGATGTGACAGGTATTTTTTTATGTCGGCAATCTTAGGGGCTATTATGTAGAAGCACCCTACAAATTTTGAATACAGTCAATTGTTTCATGGTTTTGCAAGACAATAAATAAAGGCTTGCCCTTCACACTGTTTAAACATTTTTTTTTCTTTTCGAAACTCTTCGGTTAGAAGAATTCTATGGTAAGCAGAAATCAATAGAGAAACAGATAAACGTAATCTTCCATGGCCCACCGACAAGTGTTTAACGTTGTATTTTGTGGTTCCGGGTATAATGAAGCATATGAGCCATATAGATACCCACAATTATCTAATTATGTATACGTGCCTTCAGGATAGAAATGCATAAGAATATAGGGTAGGGCTTATGCTGTACGCGTATACATACGTGTGAGCTCAAGCGAGCATTAAGCGTTTTGCCTCCGCATCTTCAAAGTTCGTCAATCAGTCTGTCGTTTAAAGACTAAAAAATTCACGAACATTTAAAGGTTTTTGACCGACTTAAGTGAATTGATCAATTATGTGGTGATGAATTGACGTCATGGGTCTAAAGGTCTAAAGTGATGAACTTTTTATGCTTTCTGATGAAATGAGCATAGTTCAAGTGGCTGACCGTAACCTCAAAATCAATGCATTTGTTTCCCTCTTTCCCTTAGAAATCAAGTTTTCGTGAACTATATCATGTCAATTATAGCCTATAAATACTCTGCCCATTTTGGTCATTTTTGGCCCAAAAATACAGACCAAATCGTAGAAACTGTTGTAAACATGAGGGTCTAAAACAGGACATAAAACAAGTGAAACTTTACATTTCTGGCCTGTAAATCCCATTAGGCTACAGTGGTTGCGTTGGAAAAACAATGGAGAATATAGCGACCAGGGCCTATATTCTAGGTACAGCTATAGACATAAAGATTGTCACATGTCTTTAGAGATTATTTCCCAAATTCCCAGTTATTTTCCTCGCAGAGGGAAATTTCCCGTAGTAGAGGGAAGTTCCCTGACGTTGAAAAATATGAACATAATCCGACATTAAAACCCATTACAGAACAATTGTGATATATATTGTAGCTATTTTCACAAATAAATAAGGGATTATAAATCAAAAACAAGATTCTAAAATAATAATAATAAATTATAAACACTTAATTGTACACATAGGCTTTATTTTCTAATGTGACGTAGGCTGTACTATTTCTACTACTACGTAGCACTGCGGCTACCATCTTTTAGCTCTCTTAATAGCAAAGCTATAGCAAAATGAACCTTCTATTAACGCTCATGGTGTCAGTCCGTTGCTCCGTGTCTAGAAATGAAATCGCAGGAATTACAAGGTGTAGAGAGATGCTTGAGGTGTTCTTGGAAAAATCTTAGTTGAATTAGCTAAGAGCTCCTGGAACTGTCTTGATTGGTGCAGTGGTTCAGTATTGCCAGCCCATTTTCTAAAAAAATAATTCTTAAAATTGCTTCCATTCAGTTATACGTAGCTGCACCAAACATTATTCGACGCAATACAAATACATTGAGAGAACATACGTTGCCGAGAAATTCACTTACTAGTGTTGCCAGCCTATTCTCTATAAAATTATCTTTTTCACATTGCTTCCATTATTTTAGTCATAGCAGCACTAAACTTGGCATAAACATTGTTTGACTCAGTAAGAACATACCACGGCTATTCCTGCTCCGCAGGATTCCCGTTGTCAGTATTGTCAGTTCATGCCAAAATATATATCTTGAACCATAATGTTTAGAGACATTCATTATGTGTCTTTCGAAAGGTCTTAGTTAGATTAGCTCAGAGCCGCCGAAATAGTCTTGATTGGTGTAGTAGTTCAGTATTGTCCGCAATTTTTTAAAAAAAATTATGAATTATTTAAATTGCTTCCATTCAGCTACACTCAACTGCGACAAACTTGGCAGAAACATTATTCAACACAAGTACTGTGATTTTTTTCGAAACCAAGCATTGCAGTTATCAGTGTTGCCATCCTATTTTATAAGAAATAATGCTTGTATGGCTAAAGTGCTATCAAGGGACCAGATCCTTGCGATTGTAAGTACAATCGCAGCTCTAACTTTTTTCTGCTGCTGCTGCTACTACTACTACAAACTGCTAATATGCCGAAAACCCAGATAGATGGTGAGTGCGTATGGCCAGCGAGTCGGTCGCCGAAGTAATTCCAAGCGAAAGTTACGTCAGCGCGGAGAAAGATTGGGTAATTTTGTATCGCGTAGAAATTACAAAAAAAAAAAAAGAATCTCTCTAACGTGACTTTTCTAAGCTATTTCCGTGAAGTGCTTAAGTTTTAATAATGCGTATAACGAAACAAGAATCTATTCTGACTTGCCTTACTTGTGTTCATGAGTTCTGAAAAATGTTGAAGAATGCAAAAGAAAAATTAACCTTAGGTTTCGAAACTATTTCTGTGAATTTAGTTAAATTTTGAGAGGAACAATTGTTTATAAGTAAAAAAGAAGAAGTAAGAAATATCTGAGAATCAAACCCATGCCTCACTACTAGCAATCCAACGTTCTATCCATGAGAGCAAGCAGGCTCATAAGAACGAGTGCTTCTCAATCTACTTTGTTTCCACATCAAAGTTGAGGATGTTAAACTTCTGGAACGATAATAAATAATAAATATTATATAAATGCTTTTGTTTGTTTAGTGTTTATTTTTGGTGTTTTGGTTTTTACATTTAAAATTTTTAGTATTAATTTATTATTGAGTATTTTGCAGGATTTTAATGCATTTTTTAGTTCACCGCACGTTAAATATCTCTTGGGTAGAGGTAAATTGTTCGTGTAAAAATAAAATGCATGGGAATTTTGAAACGTATAAATAAAATTTACATACTTATATAAAACCCCACACACTTCTGTATGTCTGCCCTTTCAGCGGCTTTCGGGCGCTTCTCGCTGAAATTTGGCATGACTATTTGTGGATAGATTGGAATTAAAATAAAAAAAACAATTGATCGGTTGCGTACGTCAACCTCAAACCTCGGGTATCAAAATACACTTTTCGTTGAGCTAAAAAAGCTTAAATTCGACATGAAAATTGGTTGTAAATGCCATAGAACACAACATTCAACCATTCCTCTTTTGTTTCTAATGAAATAAGATTTTGAAAACAGAAGATATATGTTAAAATGTCTAACTAGAAAAAAAAAAACTGATTTTAACCAATATGATATTGACTTACGTCTGTCACGAATGTCTAATTGACGGCATCATTAAGAGATGGAGCTAGTGTTGCCTACATTATGCTATTTTGTATATACTCTCTTATGTAAGAGTCTCACCCTTAGAAAGCAATCACGTAGTTCGGCAGAACACTGAGAGATGGCACCACAACGCTAACAGATGTTGAAAGGAAATTAATGCGACTTTGATAATAAAATTATTAAACATATTTCTATAAAGTGCATAAAATTTTGAAGTTACGTATAATGAAAATACTGACTTTTCCAACCTAGTAAAATTGTTTAAAAATTTAAAGGAATAACAAGGGAGAGATTTTTAAGCAGAAAGAAGGGAAATATGGAAAGGTATGTGTAGTTGTCGAGCATCGAATCAGGGTCACCCGACTAGGAAAGGTGGCGTGCGTTTTGCGACCATGCATTTTCGGCCGAAATACAGACGAGCGTGCGTTTTGCGTCCCGGAATACTGATGCATAGTGAAATGCCAATGTTGAACCTAATATTACTAATAACTAGATCGATATTTTGTTGTTTTTAAATATATAGAAGAAGCTTGTTGCATATTTCTGGTTAGGTCAAATTAGGTTAGGTTACTAGTTTCATTTTAGGAGCTAGCAACTACAATTTGAGAGACATTTTGGCTAAAGTCAAAGGTATCCCCTGCCCGATGCGTACGCGTGGTGAAAGGCACATGGGGCATGTGAAGCTAGGACTCCGAATATTCTCGATCCACGGCATGAAGTAAGGTGGGGTGCTTAGTCTAAGCGTGACCGCCTTTGATTTGATTTGTTGTCCAATCACTCACAAGACTAAGTCCCATTAACAAGTGGCATGGACAATCGGTATTGTGAACTGATGGTGGTTTGCCATTGACTTCCATCTGATAAAGATGACGTACGAAAGACGGCGAAAGAAAAGATGACATAACGTGGCTAAGAACAATTTATGTCCCTACCCGGAATCGAACCCGGGACCTCTTGATTACAAAGCAACGAGCATTTCTATTCACTCACAAGGGACATTAACACCCAAGTTGCCCAGAAATAACAAGAACACTTTGGCAATCACTTTTATAGGTGGATGCGTGCCAGAAAAGACTCTAGCGTCCTGGCCGAGATTTGAACGCGGGCCGGCCGTCAGACGCACTGAGCTACGCCGATTCCTAAATCAATTTGGGAAATATTAGAATCTCTACTTTTTCACTTTCACATACATATTATCAGGTTATATTTTCCCGTTTTTCCTTCCGGCCATGATTGTTCTCCTTATTTCGTGTTTTCTGCGTTAATTGCTCGTTCTACATGTGTGTGTACTGCATTTGGAAATTCGAGATACTATTGCCTCTTTGCGGGGAATTTTTGAAAGCTGGTTCTCAGAATGGAAACTGTTACCTTAGGTTAGCTTTGCGAGACCTCAGACTACCAAGAGACAGAGCGATGTTGCTGAATACATAGTTAAGATGTAATATCGTTAATAAACTTAACTGGTTAAGATATCCCTGTCTCTATAATAGGTAGATTGATCGTGAAACGCAGGATTCATATTCCAGGGATCGCAAAGTGCACGATACTCTGTATGTTCGCAACTTGCTTTTGATTCTACATGCTTCCGTTTTTGATGAATTTGAAGAGTACTTTTACTTTCTTTTGTTTGCACTAATTCATTTAGTTTATCAATGGAAAATCATGTATTTATGTTTACACAGCATACAAATGATGATAATAATAATTAATAATTTCCTACACACTAGCAATGTTACTTTACTAGCTACTTCTATGTCGAAAAATATTTACTGGCAATAATTTAGTAATTCGCAAATGCGAGATTTTTGGAAATCAATACACATTGGCAACGCTGCTTGCTTGCCACCATATGTTTATCGTTACGGTAACTTTGTAGGCGCATCACATTTGTTGTCATTATAGAAAATTTTCGAGTTTTTCGGAGGTAACTAGATATCTCTGGCAGTGGTGGCGTAAGGGGGGCTAACGGTGCCCCTGCCGGTCACCGACACAGATGAATAATCGCTTATTAAGATTAATTAATGAAGCACATCAGTGGTGGTCGGTGACGTAACAGCTATGCCATCTCAGAACTCTTTATTTGTTCGCTTGACAGTAATAGCTAATAAGCACAAATCTTCATATTCTAAGAAGCCATTTGTACGTATAGGTTACGGCGAGTGATTGAGAAAACATCTGTCTTGGCAACTGAGCTTTCCCACGGGGCTCCAAATAACGGAAAATAAGATATTCGGCCAACAGTAGCAGTGTGAGCTCACAATTGTTATCATGAACGGGCATCAATCAAGTTGACTTGCTTTCGGTCCCAGATTGACTTATGCCGCCACTAATCTATGGAGCTCTGCAATAGTTGGGAACTGATAGTAGTTTTGCAGTTTATTTGGAGTTCGAGCGTTGGCATAATATCTTTTTAATACGTATTTGTTGCAGAAAGAAAATGGAAAATGTGTTTCCAGATTCAACAAAGTAGATAAATAACAGCACTTTGCCTGGAACTGGTAAAGTAATTTCGCGAACCTGCCATTGAAAATCGCTTGCTTAAGGCAGGCACGTATCTAGAAGATGGTTTCACGGAGAACCAGCGCCTTCACAAGGAGGGCCCGAGGTCTGTGTGTGTATATGAAATTGATTTACGTAAAATGCATATAATTTTTCCAAAAATTATACTAATATTACTAAAAATATCCGATTTGCTGGGGAGGAAGTCCGGACCCACCCCCACCCCCTAAATTATCCCTGGCTTAAGTCGTTCGAAAATGCATCTACACGGACACATTTCTCAACATGTCAACTGTTTGGGAACCGCTGCCCTAAACTAATAGGCTAGATCGTTATCACCCTGCGTTCTAGAAATCCATAAGAAATGAGAGTTTAACACTTAAATTTGAAATACCGATAAAAATAACTGCACAAATCATGTAGTTCATTCAGTTACTAACAGAGGGCAGTGATGGTCATTAGTAAATTAGTTATTTTCCAACTTCTTAAAAGTGTCTTATTTGACATTGATTTATAACAGTTTGGGTTTACGGAACCGAAATTGAGTTACATTATCTAAAGAAACAAATATGGTAATTCATTTTTAATACAATTGATCCTCATCTACGTCGTAAATAATTCTTCTAGTATTTAATTTGTTAGCAAAGCCTAGAATTAAAAATTCCCCTTGGGTTACAAAAAAATCCTTTTGCGGGGGAAAAATGAGGGAACTTTACAACTTGCTAGGATTTTTGGACTTAGAGCAAAATTTAATTTTATTGTATATTACCCTTGTTTGGCTATATATCAGGACAATATTTCTCACACAAATACGTTATGCAATTCTGCTTATCATTGCAAGTCAATGGATTTATACGATGCTTCAATGTATTTATTTTTGAGAGAAGAAATGTCAGTTATAGACATGCGGCAATCTTTTTGTCCATAGCTGTACCATCGTGGCATTCACCTGCTGGGGCTGAGAAAACCCTGGTAAACTTCAATCAGGAATAACAGGCGTGACCGGGACTCAAATGCGTGCAGCCTCCGCAATGCTTATCCAAAGTCAGATCGTAACCGCTAGATTAAGGGGGTTGGGTTCTAAAGAGGATAGAGATGACCGTCGGTGGTCTCTGGTAATAGACTAGTTTACAAGTCTGGAGAGGCGACGAAAGTTTAAACCCTGCTCACGCCAACTATCATAATTGAAGTTTTCCTGGTTTCTTTCAGTCCATTAGCCTAAGATAGATAGAGTACGTTGAACTGGGCTAGAATAACCATCTTTTGCCCACCTCTTACCATATAGTCACATTGGACCCGGTTTCGGCCGAACTTCCACACTGGCGAACACGGCCGAACTTCCACACTGGTGAACACGGCCGAAAACGGTAGAACAGACAACACAAACTAAATAAGTGTGTGTGGTCGCATTGTCAAGGACTTGCACTGCCGGGTTCGGATGTGACCACACCTACGAGTTTCGTCAAATAGGACTGTCCCTGGTTCATCGTTTATCAAAGTTTAGGCTTGTTTCGTACTTGCAAGTTTAACCCACTCACTAAATTAACCCATACTTCCGCAGTTGGCCTGAATGAATTTTTCCATATCCCATGATCAACTTATGTGGATAGAATAAGAATAGTTCAGGGGTCAGTAGTTCACTTAGTAGAAATGAGAAGTGTAGTAGAGAACTTACAAAGAGAAATCTTGGAGCTTCCGCTTCGGATTTTGATGAAACTTACACAGTTGACGGTCTTCGACGTAATGCAATTATATCTAGGGTTACATGATGAGAAAATCATGCGCTTTTCCAAGTGAATGGATAGTCAAAAGTAGCCTAACATCCTTATAAAATTGAACTGAATTTTGCAGGCAAAGTGGTTACGATAGAAGCATATTATGCCTAAGGTCAGTCATCTTTGTATGTGCCAACTAGACAGCTGCTGTCTTGAATTCAAGTTTTAAATGGTAATAGGGTCTTGCGATACATGAAATTAGGATAGAGATTTACTAGGAATGCAATATTGTTCTTGTTTTCATTCTAACTTTAACGTGGGCGTACTTTATCATCCCGAAATATGCTCGTCTTGTTGTCCATGTTCCTATGGGCACTGTTTTAGTCAACTCTTACGAACGCTGACCCATTTAAATATCGAGTATGATATTATCGCAAACAGCAAGTAATGAAAATTATATTGCCAACATCGCAGATCTTCATGGCACACACAATTGCCTTTAAATGCCCTTGAAGGTGAAAATTCTATGGGACAAGATTAGGAAGTCGTGGAGATCATCCAATAGGTAGGGCCTCGTCTTTCAATTCATCTACCGTGAAAGTGAACATCAAGAAACTGTAACAATGTTCCCATAGTGTAATGGTGGTCATTCGTGTTGGAACCACTGTGGAAACGTACCATTCTCCGCAAGCATTGATGGAAGAACCTGTCCACGTTAACATTTCCAAGTACCCTCAAGAACTGATTCGGCACCAATGAAAAACAGACCAAGAACATGTATCGTAGAATAAATTTACCTGCACCAACCATTCTGCTTAGATATGTCGCAATATGGGTTATCAGATGACTAGTATCTCATGTTCTGCTTATTAATCTCACCATTCACCATAAAAATTGGTTTCATTATTATAAAGAATTAAAGGAAGGGTCACACTTTAATTTTCCGAGACACCATTTATAGAACTCAGTCGTTGATCTGGATCTGATCTGGAGTTGAACACTTTGAGATAGCCCTGAAGCTTCTGCTTATAGGTGGTTCCACTTCTTATTATGCAAAATCAGAAGATCCAAACAATTGATTGTTCTCACACCACATTTCCTTTTTAATAAACGTGTGCTACGGATTAGCAATTTGCAAATGATGGATTACTGTTATACCTGTTTCTTTATCGGTGGCAGTTGTAGGGCGTCTAAATTATAGCCTATCGTTGATTGATTCAGCCTCCTGGAATTTTGGGGGTAATTGTGCAGCTGTCACATGCGACACAGGATCTCTATGGGAATATTGTAGATTAGAACCATTTGCCGTTTGTTACTGTTTCTTTACTTTGTTT
>JAGDQP010024539.1:0-27853 GCA_022664845.1 Lepisma saccharinum | reverse complement strand
TGGCCTTGTTCCCTTCTTCAAACTGACTAATATTTCCAAGGCCAGATACATCATTCTATAACTAGCTATCGTTCTTTTCTTCTACCTTATGATAAGCGCGTATAAATTTAGGTTCGTTTTTTCAGTAAAAACTAATTTCGATTTTTTAGCGCTTGTTCACTTCTTCAAATTGCTGGTTCATTTTTTCTAAACTATGTGAATTTTATGGAATTTTTAATGTGCGTACTATTTTCACTGCCTCAAAGGAAGAAAAATGTATAATCGCAAGACCAGAGCTTTCCTTCGAAATTACAAAATAAAAAGGAATTTCTTTTAAAATAAAAAAAAACTTTAGGTGAAGGAGTACCGAACCCGGGACCACTGAATCCCAAGTTTAATGCCCTACCCATTTTTTTACAATTTTATTAAATGTGAATTGTACTACAGAATCATAATAAACGGAAAATATTAAAACGTTAAGTGCAAATAAAGTTATAAAACAAATTAAACAATAACATTTCAAAATAACCTATTTAAAATATAAATAAAATATAAACCACTTAAAAAACAAAATTATGCGATGAACTGGTACCGAACCCGGAATCACTGCATTACAACTCTAATGCCTTATCCATTACTCCACGTAGCCAACTATCACCCAGTCCTTTCTGAGAGCTCTTTATAGCATTTCCGTACACGGGTAACAGACGCTACTAATTCCTTAGTGTTCACACGAAATGGTTGTCCTCTCTGCAGACAAGTCTCTGCCAGTTTGTTCCGTTATCCCAGCAGTTCTGTTTGTTTAGAAAACAGGAAACAATCTGTTCTACCATTAACAAGCTTCGGAGAAAAGTAGCAGCTCAACTAGTAACTGCTACTTTTCAACGGTTGTAGCAGTCATAGCAATTTATCCCATGTAGCAGTGAAAAATAGCTGCTACGCTAGTTTTGCCCATCTCTATTTCGCACCTATTTTTGAAGGCTTTACTAATGTTTTTTTTTTTTTTTTTGCTTTCTTTATGTATTGTATAGATGCGCCATCCCTTCCAGATATCAAATCCGGCATAAAGTAGATTTTCACATTTTTGGCGTTTATTGCCTTCTTCAAACTGCCGATTCAATTTACATGGGCACTAGCGTCAACTTCAGCTAAGGTAGGAAACTGTCTGTTATCATTAAGGTTAAAAACAGGTTCGTCTTCGACTTCAGATACAGATTTTGATGTTGAGTTCCTTTGATTTGATAAGTGTGTTCCTAAAAACATTTATCTCAATAATACATTTTCATTCCTTAATTTCTCTAATTCAACCTTGACATTTTTGAGTTCGTTAAGTAATTCAACTTTAATTTTATTCACATTCTCAAGTATTAAGCTTGGCTGATCATGAGATACGGAAAGTGCTTGTTTGGAATTTGTATTAGTTTTAACATCATTACTCTTTCCCTTATTACCAAGTTTACATATATCACAGTTAAATTCATTGGTTATGGACTAATTATCATCTTTACCTAGTTGTTCCCAACAGTTGAAATGAACTTTTCCTTAAACACAGAATACACTTTACCGTTTTTTGCTTGCCATACACGGATTGATTACATATTGAGCGATTCTCAGATAAGGATGCCATCAATACTATTACAAATACAGAAAATAACAGGATAACCCAATAAAAATTATATAAAAGAAACACTTACAAAGTTAAACACAAATAACTCATCTCACCTGGCCTAAGGAGCTAAGAAAAAATAAAAATAAATAAAAATCACTTCCCGACACTGCTAGCGGATCTAAGACAACAAAGATGACTGCACGACCCTTCTTAGTAGAGAGAGCTAAAGAGAGGACTAGATCACGTTGTCCCTAATTAGCCATCATCAACCTCATCAATAATGTTATCAAACAAAGTCAGACAACAAGACTACCAAATGGTTGATGGTGTTACCAGCCCCACCACGAGGAGGAAGGGACGGTTTATCATAGATGATCAGGCCAGAAGAAGAAAAGGAAAACCTTTCAAACAATGAGAAACCATGGGGCCAAAGGCCGAGAAGCGATGATGATAATAATAATAATAATAATAATAATAATAATAATAATAATAATAATAATAATAATAATAATAATAATATAAATGTAGTAATATACATCCCAATAGTAATACGAAAGCAAAAGTGAAAATAATTAAGGAAAATATCTTAATTTTCATTTGATCTTTTAGGTATAGATGGACCCAGGAAAGGTTCATTATTAGGTGCTAGGCTGTCCTGTATTTCGTCAAGGGACTCTGTGACATATTTGCCAATGGGGAGAATCTCGCAGTCGTCATCTTAATCCTCTTCTTCAACGAACGGAACACTGTCCAGGCAGGTGCCATAGCAATTGTAGCATATAGGGGAGGAGTTCATATCAGCCTTCTTGCAACTACATTTGGCACCACCACAACCTTTGGTGTATCTGCAGAACATCAGGTGGTGTTCGAAATAGCTTCTGGTGCTTTAAGATCTGTGGTGGGCAGGGTCTGGAGCACATTCCTTCCACTTGATCAATGTTTAAGTTCCCACCCCAGAGTTATGGGGGAAGCTTGTTATTCAACAAGGCTTGAACTTGCAGGTAAACTCGAAAGATATACTGCTTTGTCGTTTCTTCGGTTGGTGGAAGGACCGAGATGTCTGGTTTCATGGTGGAGACAGACTTGACAAAGGATTGGTACGTGTTATAAATCATTTCTGTGGTTATATAACCGTTATCTACCCGGACAAAATAACCATAAGTAATTTTTGAACTTAACCAAGAGAAGAGATACATTTTGCTATGCAGTGGAGTTAGCTTCTCTTGAGGACCCCGGGACGTTTGATATATCATCTCCAAGCACCTCCGAATACATTCCAAAACTCAAAAAAGTGCACACCAAAGTCTGTCTAGAAACCATTCCTTGACTAGACTATAGGCGTTCTGGATAAATATGGATCGACATTGGCATTGTAGAATATTTCGACATTGAACGTTATTCCTCAAACTTATAAAATATTTTGAATTTCGACCAGAAGACATTCGAAAGAAAAAATAAAGCTCGGCACATTAAAATATGAAATTTATAGAAACATCACTGTGGAAAGATGTCGTCGCTCGATATTTACCGACATTGGTCGGTGTGATTTGGAAGCGTATCTTGTGTGTTGGAAAAATAACAGGTGCTACGTATAAAACTTCCACGAGATCCGTGCTTAAAGAAATTTTCTAATGAAAATACAGTCTATATCACTACATTCCATGTCTGAGTTGACGAAGTGCATAATCGACGTTTTTTTTTTTTCTTTCGATTGATGACTCCGTAGCGTAGTGGCTAAAGCGAAATCCTGCAAATTACGTAGTTCCAGACTCGAAATCAGGGGCAGAAAAGTAGGAACATTTACAACTGTGCTATTAACGACAATGTACGCTTTGGTATTGGAAGTCAATAATGATAATCCGAGTGACTGCATATAATGCAAACGTACTCTACGGAAAGGTTGTTACCTTACTAGAGTATCAACGGCCAGATATGTGGACGCCACTGAACATAAATCTGCAGTTAGTTTCTCCCTACCTGCTTCGACTGAGGGCGCTAGGCTGCATTTCAGATGGACAGTCGGAAAAAAATGAAATTAAATGCGAGAACAATTACCATATGACCTTCAGGTTTGGCTGAGTCTTTTACTTCTTTGACAATTGAAAAACTGATTATTGTTATTGTCGTTATAACGACATAACCACAAAATATGGTACCCTAGGTCAATTTCTAACGATATATATATAGTTGACGTGACTATATAGTGTGGTCAGACGTAATTCCACCATTGGTAATTCAAGTATGCATTATTGTATAATTATCTATAATGCTAACAAAACATCTTGCTAATTTAACTTGAAACAGGAATTTTACCATAAAATATTGTTCAAGTATTGTAATTATGAGAATACACCTATCCATGTGTATTGGCATAATGAAAATATCGATTAGCGAGATTTATACTGTATTTGCAGCCCATAGTATTGCTATTTCAACTATGAGAAATTGGATTTTATGATTACTACAACTATATTATTCTTTTAAGTACGGGCGAATCATACGCTGTGTGGGGTTTTCATTATGCAGTCTACTCCATTCTCAGGTCATCAAGTCCGGTTTTGGCCGTATATCTTTATCAAAACTGTGTTTTCAAATACGTGTAATTTATGTTCATCTGCTACGGTCGTACTCCACCTTTTGCAAGGATGGTCAGCAGAATAACCGCTATGTACATTTTCAATTCCAACTTTCTTGATATTGATCGCGAGCTTAAGAATTACTGGATTGAACAGAAACATAGCTTGGCCGATGCTGAGTGACCTTTATTTTTTCCCTAACATTATTCTGGCTTGTTACATACGCATCATACTATTTAAATTAATTTATTTTTTCAATGAACCCATTCTTAATTAATATGTCTCTACTTTCTTCATCCTTAGTAATCAAGTGAATTGTTATTAACGTCCTAAGCGAGCTGGTGAGCTTCTAAGAACGGAACCTACAATTTTTACTAACGTCGGCTGCACACCACTCCTTACCTTGATCCACGGCAGGAACTGAACTCATGACAACGCGCGCGGAAAGCGAGCACACTAACCCCTAGGTCACTCTGAGGCCCTTCAACCTTTCAGAACATTAGGAGCTCTAAGCCTTGTAAATGAATGGTTTTAAATCTTCGAATTTACCTAAAAGTCATCGGATATGTGTTGGTGCAATGAAACATCTAGTTAATGAGAAAGATTAACCCTTGAAATACCTGCATCCATGATTGGTAGAACTGGGAAGGGTAACTGACTGACCGACCATCAAAACTAATGAGATAGTTGCAGTAGGCCTAGAAACTTAAAACTTAGTGCGTAGCAGTACAGTAGACATAATTTGATATTTTGTAAGGTTTTGCATGCCGATAAAGGGTACAACACTATAACTTCTCTAATTGGAGCCCCAAAATAGCAAAGAATCAGGACAAACGTAAGTGGGTGCTCGTAGACTTTGTCTCTGTCTGAAAAAATGCTCGACTCATTTTTTGCAATAATCCTCAAAGCAGGTTTGTTTCTGAAATAACTGCAAGTACCTCCTAATGAGCTACTTAATTGTAAAATAAGGCATTTAGAATTAAATGTCAGATTTATGAGCCATACACAATTCACCCTTCCGTTACTCATAATGTGAAACATTGTAACACATTTCTCGAAGCACAATTTAGTATTTTATTTCATAGAACTTAAGCTATAAAAGTGACTGTAGTATGGCGAAAAGCATACCTGTAAAGAAAAGTTCCAAGTTCATACAGTATATACCAAATTACTAAACC
The DNA here is from genome assembly GCA_022664845.1 of Lepisma saccharinum. Taxonomy (NCBI): domain Eukaryota; kingdom Metazoa; phylum Arthropoda; class Insecta; order Zygentoma; family Lepismatidae; genus Lepisma; species Lepisma saccharinum. The sequence goes on along the minus strand of JAGDQP010024539.1, from coordinate 22,511 downwards.
GTTAAAAGAAGTTTCGTTTCGTTTAAGTGTGATGAGCTTATTTTCTTATTGAATTATGTTTTATCCAGGGCCACATGTCTGGTCTTTGCTGTGTTAAATAGAAAACTTACTGTCCTTTCATGAGGACTTAATATAATATTATTATTCGTGTTTCTGTTTTTATATCCACAAATAAATCTAATATTGAGAAGTTATTAAAATTACTTTTTTCGAATCTAGAGAAAACGTTTTCATTATTATATATATATAATTTAATAAAATAACAGAAATAAAATCAATATTATAACAGATTATGAATTAAAATTTTAAATAATTCATTTTTAGATCTTAAAATGTCAATGTGCATTACAAATGAGAGAAATTTAGATTCAACTGCATACATTCAATTAAATTTGCATCATATTCATTTTCAACCAATTTTTGTTAGCTCTTCTAAACTCCTAGTAAACTGTCAACTTCAATTTTAATTTATTAATCGAATAACGAAATACATTGGCATCTGGTGAATGACTGCTCTCTTTAACAGTTGTGTGAGTGACTGTTCCGTTTAAGATTTCGAGCGTTGTTATTTCTAAACATGCTAATTCGGTGTTCTTGTTTACATTCAAGTAAACTGTCTGAATTTGCGTGGAAGATCAAGTATTGTGTTTTTGTATTAATTAGTAATAGACAATTCCCGTGTAATCAGATTTTGTTTGTTCTAATATGTTCATACTTTTTGCACTTAACTTATTAATATCTTTCTCTTTTAACAATGATACTGGTATCATCTACATATAAAAATACCTGCTTATCTGTTATACTCGCAGGTAAATAATTTAAGTTTCATAATACATTGGAACGCATATTGAATTATTGTTTATTTTGATAGCAATTGCAGTGCTTTCTCTCTAATAGCATAATGTTCAAGCTTTTAAAAAGAATTTAATGATTTACAAGATCAAAGGCCTTACTAAGGTCATAGAATATACCTAAAACTAACTCCTTTTCGTTTAGAGCTCCTAGAACAAATATAATTATCGTATTTGTCCCAGTTGTTGAGTCTTTTAGGAAGAAAACTATGTTGTTCTTCACAAAATACACTATTTTGGTAACAATCTTAATAACACCTTTCTTATCTTTTTAGAATCTTGCTAAATATAGGAAGTAAAGATATTAGTACCGGTATGTAGTTTAATGAAAGCGATTTGTCCCCTTTCTTTAAGTCCGTATTATTTTCGCCAGTTTTAGTTGGAAATGGAAGGTGCCGGCGCTCAGACATTCATTGAACCGATAAGTAAGCATAGGTGATAAGTGTATACTATTTCCACTAAAAAAATCGTTACTGGATTTAGTATCTATGAGATTCTGAATTTCTTTCAGTGTTGCCAGGTGAATGGAAATTTCCCGAAAAACGGGCAAATCTTAACCACAAGAAAGATAAAAGGGAAAACAAATTTAAAATCGGGAAATTCTGTTGAATCTTTTTGGCACTCTTTGTTTTAATGTTCAGCAAATTTTAAAGTAAACTTAGCATCCGAGAAATTTTTACAACAAAATAAAAAATTTTCAGTAAACTTAGTAAACTTTATTTTTATATGGACCAGTCTAGTAACTTTGGACTTCGGCCCGACACGATTCGTCTTTAGCTGTTAAAATGCCCCTGCTAGGAATCGAACCCGGTACCTTCGAGCCGATAGCCTACCGTCGCAGACCGTTCGGCCACCCAGCTGGCGGAAATTTTTCAGTATTTTCAGGGAAATATTGCGATTGAAACCTGGCAACACTGATTCTTTAAATACTTCTCTTTCGACTATGAGCGATTGTGTTGAAACTCCGAACCGAGCATGCTCGCATATATGTTCGACCGTGTATGAACGCGATTCAAACATGCTTGACTGATTTGTTGGGTTCGGCGTTCGACTCGACAGCTACCTCGAGCTCGAACTTAACATCGAACATACTCGACCGTGTATGGAGAACCATCGAGCGGCTCGGCCAATATGCATGAAATATTCGGTAAAGAAAAACAGCTAACAAGATTCAGGATAGCACTTATTTTGATTTTAATAATAATAAAATAATTTGGCACCGACTAGGAGAGGCATAAACTGCAGTACTTTTATTAATTAACGGCTCCAGACGAAAATAATATGAGGGCTGTAGTAATTATATTTTCGTCTAAAAGTGAACTATTATATTGTTCTTCAATTCGGTCAATTTAACACTAGAATAATTTATTATTATTATTATTTTGATACTGCGAACTAAAATTACAAATTTAGAAATACTAGTGATTTTCGAAAAGATGCAATAATACAAAAGAAATTATGTACAGAAAGAAATTTTGATATTCACGGGCAGCCGTTGCTGTAAGCGCTGTATGTTCATATTTCCGGCTACAATCTCAATTAATATCAGAAGTGATGATTGGGATCGCAAGTTTTCTATTTATACCAGCAATTTATGAAACAAATTACATAAAAAAGTAGTTTAAGAGAAAATCTTAACACAAAATATTTAAGGTTTGTTGTTCTTGTTAAAGAAGACCGAGAGGTATGTATAATAAAAAAGTTATGTTTGTAGCTGCAAAACAATAGTTCTCTTAATTTTTAATTTTGTACAATAGTTCTGTTAAACCACGACAAAATCCACTGTACGTATGGTTCGCGCACGTGCTTATCTGTGGCTGACGTCAGGTCGCACAGGAATTGTGGGTAAAGAAAGTTCCCTGGAGCAGCAAAATTTATCTTGGAGAACATCAAAAATAGCTGTACACGTTTCTGGTACAATTCTTCCGAGCGCTTGCGGTGATATCGCACAACTAAACTTCATGTTTTGATAGCTCCGTCCACTGACTAAAAACTGAAGAGTGGCAACAAGACGTTCTTTCGCAAGAATAGCTTCTCTCATATTGATATTTTGTTTTTGAATATGGGGGGGGACTCGTCCCAGTAGGTCTTCAAACGCCTCCTCAGTCATCCTCAAATAGTTTTTGTAATCGTCTGGCTCATTGGCTGCTAGATGTGTCAATAACGACATATATGGTTATACTTGTCACGATCCAAAAGCCATTACTTACACCAAACTCGTCGAGGTTTCCTTTTTTACTTTAACGTAAACACAATACACCACCGCATACAGCAACAGCCACTTCAAAATCCATTGCGAAACTGACGTTGGTCCGAACATGCTCGATGCGAAGTTCGACCGTGTATGGGTATCACCGAACATGAACCAAACATTCCACCCAACGGCGAACCGGGCATGCTCGCCAACATGTTTGAACATGTATGGAGGGCTTAAGGTTTGAAGATTCTTGCCTGATAAACATTTGTCTCTTTACACTGAAAGACAATTGATCGAATTTCTGTGAATTTCAGTTCAAGAAAACAATATTTCTTATCCTCAGAAGTCATCATCGACTTACACGTTACTTTGAACGGAAAACAAACCTTTTTCTGTTTATTTACCAACACCCATACTTAATACACGTGAGAGTGTATTATGTACAATTTTGATAATTTCTCGTAAATATAATATTTTGCAAATCATGACTATAAAAATTTAAATATTTAAGGAGTTTCCCAGAATTGGAGAAGTAAACATCATGAACACAATTGAAACCTAAAATCTTCGCGATAACAATTGTTGGTGTACTATGTTTCTTGTTAAATATGTTTAATGCTTACTCTACTTACGAAAAAAATCATGTTAACATCAACAAGATTAGATAACCAAACTTGATATTTTATCATTGAGATAAAGATATCTTGATGGAATATTTAAAGAATGACAAGGGAAAATATCTTCTAGCAGCGGTTCGACGACATCCTTGTCGCAGGACTTCCCAATTAACTTTTGAAACGACTTATTGTTACTGGAAGTTTAAAGGTAAGTGCATTCTTATTTGTTTCTAAATTACGTACTCAGCTCATTAAAATTATAGTGGAACTTGCATTTCAACTAGTACATCGCTTTACGAGGTTCAAATTTTCTGCAACTTTAGAGACCCTTCAAACCTTTCCTATGTATACACAGGTTATAAATGGATTATAAGTACATATAATTAGCCAGTAATTTAAATAACATGTGTTACAGTTTCTTGCATGGTTTCCTGTTCCTGGATGTTCAATACGTCTTTCTATGACTCAAACTTTGTCCTTTTATTAAACGTTACAGAAGAGATTTCATCTCATCCGCCTTTCACGTGGCGCTGACCGTAGTAGCACGTGGCATGTGTAATTGCGCCACCGTTGATGGTAGCAGCGAATAATAAGACGTATTTTCAGTGTTTTTTTTTTTTTGGTTATGTCAACATAGCTATTATTTAACTTAACATCTCTACCCCCCTTCTTCCCACCTATTTGCTACTTCACTTGCAAATAAGTAAGCTTCTGTTCTTCACCTTGAATGATTATCAAGTGAAGTCTATACACACAAATGTACTTATTATGACTGGAAAGTACCTCGGGTACACTGTATTTCCTTCGTCTTTCATCTACCACATGAACCTTAACCTTGCCGCCCTCTTCATGTCTATTTTAACTTCAAAACGGAACGTTGTGTTGCAAATTTTAAGCACAGGATTTCAATGAATATTTTTCTCTCTAAGACAACTTCAATGAACATCTTTTCTCCTCAGGACAGCAATTCAATTAATAATATATTTTTCCTTTAGATTCAACACTGGAATTGAAATGAAACTCACCAAATGTATTACCTACACTAATAACGTGCCTTTTGCTATATTTCCTTTTTGAATTAAGGCCAATATAGGGTAGCTAGGGGACCAAAATTCACAATAAGGGAACACTTTGAAAGGTATTTGTCGAAAATTGTCCTTTTCCTCGTATTGCTTAAGTTACAATCCTGTGTGTGTAGTGTCATTCGAAATTCTGTTTCATTTGAATCATCTTCCTGTATAAATCTTAAGCCTGAAACAATTATGGTAAGAGATTAGTAAGAGTAAATTTGTAAGAAAATGTAAGTTATTACAAACAAATATTCATTTATATTTTTCCTTTTGATTTAATGGTAGGATTCAAATTTAATTTAGCAAATGCATTGCCCATGGATTAAGGTATGTTAGATGTTTTGCTCAGTTACAACAATGATGAAATTAGTCATTGAGATTTAACACACCATTTTATACAAAAAGAATATTTCAGCGTTGTTCATTTTCCACAGAGTATCATGAATTACTTTACTCTTTTGTCTTCGTTGTAAGTTTGACATTTGTGAAGTTTACGTCTTGGATCATGATTAACTATGGACCCAATAATAGATTTGTAAGATGTATTTGTTCTAATTATTTTGGTAGTTAACAAAATGGCGAAGAATGCTGGTTGACATCAAACCTACTATATTGAGCAAAATAGTTATACTAGGAGTTTGTTTTGGATGAACGAATATGGTTTTCATAATTGAGATGCATAGAACGTTATTCGTTATGTTGTGGAGAATATGGCTATTCTGTAGTTATATCAAAGCATTATTGAGTAAACTGAAGGTTACTCTATTGAATGGAATGTCGGAATGCGATATTTTAAAGAAGATGTATGATTTTTTAGAATAAAACAAGAACCAAAGCAACGTATGATGGACTTTGTAGTCAAAATTAAAGCACAAGCAAGCATTTGCGAGTTTGGATTAGACATCAATCAAATGTTATTGGATCAATTAATGTTAGGTTTATCTAAATTACAATATCAATCTGCGCTAATATAAGTTTACAACCTTACATTTCTTCAAGCTGTAAATATGCTATTCTATTTTGAAAAACATGATCAAGCACAACAGTACCCAAGTAACAGGTATAAAATAGATAACAGATTGATAAAATGCTTGAGATGCGGAAAGAAGCATAAACGTAGTGATAAATGTCCTGCATTTGGTTCAGTTTGCAGAAAATGTCTCAAACGTAATCATTGGGCTAATGTTGTAGAACTAATAAGAGGTTACAGGTTAATAATTCTGAGAGCAGTACTGAGATGAATGGTAAGTTCCTGGAACAGAGTAATCAGGGGTTGGGGTCAACAAATGTACACCAAATAAGAACAAAGAGGAACTGATCAATACCATTCATACAGTACTTTCTAATTTGGAAGAAGATAATGTGTACCGGAATTCAAACAGTCACAATCAAAAAGTAGTAAAGGATCAAAATATACAAACTTCAAGATGTGCTATGATCAATGCAAATACTCAGACACCAACTAATCGATTAAAAGACATTGGTTGCCAAATAGAGATGGGAGTTGAAGAGGAAGTTAAAGTAACAAGTGAGAGTATTAAGGAATCTGTTCCAGAAAACATCACTGAGGTTAGGCAGATAAAGAAATATTTGGATAGCAAAGGAAAAAATATATGAAGAAATTAGAAAAGAAACTAATTCAGGAGGTAAAGGTTTTGGTGAATTGATAAATATGCAATCTTTCCAAAATAATAGTCATACATATTTGTACTTGTTTGATAATGGATGGACAATAAAACTCTCTGAAGAGTTAGCAGAGATTAATCAGAAGAATTTAGGTACACAGTTATCGAAGCAAATAAATGACCAAATCACTTTTCAATAAGACGTACCAGTGATAGCAGAAAAGGATAATCTAAATCTTCCAAAAAGTATACCTACTGAAACTTGTAATGGTACGAGTTTTGATTTGGTGTTTTTTTCTACTTGTTTTTAGTATGTAGTTTTTTTACCCAAATCTGGTGTTATTTTGATTTATGATTTAGTGTTGTGAATTTGAAATGGTGTATTTTTGAATGCTTTATCCTGATTGGACTGCTTGTAAGCCAATCAGATTTGTCCATGGGTTCGAGACACGACGGCTGAAGCCCTAGCTTCAGTTCGTCGCTATCGTAGGTGTGTGATGCACATGTTATGTAACTTATATATATCGTACGTAATGGGATCGACGAGTGAGCTGCGTGTGTGAGCTGTACATGGTTTATTTTGAGGAATTCCAATCTGGAAGTGAAGGAAGTCGGAAAGCTGATATTGCCTATTTGTGGATTCACTGGATAGTTTTCCCGCTCCTCCATTTTCCTAGTCGTCTGTGTGAGAAAGAGGGAATCTCAGTCAGGAAACTCACATGGCAGGCCACAAATCGAGTCCCAGGTATTTGTATGTACCTATGTTAGAATATAGTATTTATAGTGTATGTATCGGGTATGTTCTATTTGTGTACATTCGTTTTATTTCCGTGAGGGTTGTAAATGTATTTTGTGAAACCGAGGAAAGTAAAATAAGTCATGGGAGCACGTGCGGCTGCCCGTTGATTAGATGTCGTGGAGGGAGTCAGTTGGACTACCCATGTGGTGAAGTATATATATTTATTTTTGGGAGCAAGAAGCTACCCGTTGTAAGCTTACCTTTGTCTTGCGATGCAAGTCATATTTTTTTTCTCTGCACTTGTATATTCTGTATTACTCACAAGCACTTTTTGTTTTATAATAAATATATTGAAAATAATTTCATTGCCTCGACTGCCTTTTTCAAGCAACAGAAATCAAGGTCACCGATCAATGCACTTGTGTGTGCGAAACTTAAGTGTATCACTGAGTTGTCTAGCACTTCTCCCACTCCACCAATAGGTCGCGTATTAAGCAGTTGTAGAAGAGAGGTTATTTTGGTGAGATCTTGGGATCTGGTTTCTCTTTTTGCTAATCCGTCTACCGTGGCCGACTGGGTGGAGTCTGGAAACTCGGGTTTCAAGAGGAAGCCCAAGCAACATTACAAACTCTGCAAAGTGATGCTAGTTCAGAAATAACAGTAGTGTTAGAAGGGATGCGTTATGGAAACTTTATGCATCACTCAAAGATTCAAGAGAATCTAACACTTTGGCAGATTTGGTTACATAAAGGCTATATTACTGAGACAAAAACAGACATTGATAAGATTATGAAAGAATATATGATAGCCTAATGCTATGATTTCATTATGAAAAGTTTCTTGTAAAAGGAAAAGTGAACTGAGTGAGATTCGAGTGGATACGATCATGTTCAAGGATTGAGATAATGATTTTTATGTTTCATGTTATTATGATGTAATTGGATGCTATATATATATGAGTGATAATTTTGGTACTTTAGTACGATGATGATGTTCATGAAATGTTTTAAGTATGATCAGAATAGGTTGCACTACAACTTCGTTACTATGCTTTTGTCACTTTTCGAGAGGGAGGAGTGGATTGTTAGATTCTTGCTCAGTTACAACAATGATGAAATTAATAATTGAGATTTAACACACCATTTTATACAAAAATGATATTTCAGCATTGTTTATTTTCCACAGAATATCATGAATTACTTTACTCTTTTGTCTTCGTTGTAAATTTGACATTTGTGAAGTTTACGTCTTGGATCATGATTAACTATGGACCCAATAACAGATTTGTAAGATATATTGGTTCTAATTATTTTGATAGTTAACAAGGTACATTTTCCCCAACATTTGCTTTCACAGTATAGGGATGCTAGCTGTCCGAAAGTTCCAAAACACGAGAAAATTTTCCGGAAGTCCTCATTTGCGAACTTCCACACATTACAGCACCCTACACTAGCAGTGATATTCGGAGCAAGTCTGGCTTATTGCGAATAATTTGAGACATGAATCCTTGAGTCTGAAACAATTACGCTTCCAGTAACACATATTTTAATGAAAGTAAACAACAGTTTTACAAACAAAATGTCCTGCACCAAACTATGAATAATTTGTACAACCCGGGATTCCAACAAAATGCACTTTCAAATTACGGATTCCACTTTCAAGGTGACGCTGGAGAGTGAAATAATCGAATTCGGATATCAACTAATTTACAAATTTGGACAACTTTGTATAGTTATTTTGTATGTTTTTTAGTAAGTTTCATAGGCCTCTATTTTGTAAGAAAATACAACTTCAATTCTGTTTTCCTAGTTGATGGGTAGGGTCTACCCATAGAATTTGAACTTTGGGGGTAAAATGCGGAATTCCTTACAATAAATCTGTTGGTTTTACGAGTAGTCAAGAAAATGTGACCTTCACGTGATATAGCATAGCCTCTGTTTGTAGAAATCTCTGAAGCAAGTTTAAAGGAAGATATGTACAACCCTACACAATTTGCTATTAATGTAATAACGCAACGTTATAATAATGCGGTTGTTTGGAATTCACACTTTTTAACCAGACAGGGAATGCAGAAGACTATGGTGATCCTGTAGCTTGAGATTGAGGTACGTTGATTTGTGGAGGAAAAATAACATTTTGTAGCTACTTGACTATCTAGACAATAAGACACGAAGTACCAGTGGTGGTTCGTCAGGTTAAGTTAGAAACGCACCACTTCACTTGTAATTTTGATATACATTAAGTAAATTGTCATTAACATGTATTATTTGACCCTTGTCTAGAAATCTAGTCAACATCTTCTTAGATCGAGTAGTGTCATTATCGGTAAGCCGGAAAATCCGTGATAAATATTGATGAGCAAGGATTGTAGGAGTGTGTTGATGAACATACTCTTCAGTAGCTCTTCACCTATTATTTGGGTCACTAGTTATTACTGTGAAATACGTGCACTGTTCTAGAAGAAGACCACAGGGAAAAAACATGTTTGTGCCTTTTTCTCCACATTGACATAAGAGTGCCGCCTGTTTGCTCTTTGAAAGGTCTTTATTATACATGAAGAGAATATGCATAGTCTGCCTGTTACAAGCACATCCTTCATTAATGTGCAGGTAATTCGTAATGCTGATTACGGACTTTTAAAACATTCTCCTGTAAAATCAACAAAATGGACAAAACACGTTCTTTTGCTGTGGTCTTCAGATGTAATGGTAATTCCTACATATTCTATAACAAACTCTAGCAACGAAAAATCAATTTTAAACGAAAAAGGTCCTTTTATCAATTGTCTGGCTGACCTTAACAAAAGCAGACATTCTCTGTATTGTCAATAATGAATATACACGTCCGTTTTGACATTTGACTGGTTTCGAGCTCAAGAAATATGTGTAAAATTAACAAGAAATGTGCTACACTCATCTCTAATATATTTGTGAAGGTTTTTAACACTTGTTTATGTACTTACTCATTAACCATGTCTTATGCAACCTTTGGTATACAATATGATACATTTCGGTAAGCACACATTTTTGTATCAAATATCTTCAATATATAACAAGAAAATTGACAAATTTACTGTTGCTTTTACGTGGATAAATTAAAGAACGATTCCTTCGCTACCTTGCTGTGCGAATTATCACAACTTTCGGACATTTTAACTCGTATGAATTTGAATTGTATTTATTGCCTTTTAGGCATCTCACGCTCAGGTCGACATTTTATTTTGTGTTTTACAGCTACCGGTGAGATAAATTAATTACGATTACCTTGCACAACAAATACAACTTGTTCCCTTAGTTGGTTAACAGTACTTCTTTGTTCAGCATTTTCCACTTTGAGCTTATTTAATCCAGTATATCGAACACACAGTTCTTCGTATAGCGTATGTAGCATTTCGTTTGAGGTACATTTACATACTTATACCAGACACACATTCAAATACCACGAATATAACTTGTTTCGTTGTTTGAATTTATATCTTACATATGTCTTGCAGTAAATCTTAACAACAGTACTTTTGTTTTTAAATTTTAATTTCAGAGAAATTACAGAATTTTTGAAGTACTGGCAGTTTGTTCTTTATGACACACTTCATATTTTAAACTGTTATTTTTATGGATATAATTATACTTTGGACTTCTATCCATACTTAATTAAAACAGGCTGACAAGGCTCTAACGTTTATTAGTGTGTCGTCTGAGGAAGATGTTGTTAGGATATTGAAACTGTAACGTTTCCAATAAAGTTAAGATAGTCTTGTCAGTCTGTTTTAATTATATTATTTTTAATTTGCAAACGTGATAAATCTGAATAACGATTTAGTAATGTAACCATCTTGCCTTCTGCGCTTGTAAAACGTCCATGTGTATTTCAGAACAGAAACAAGGAAATGATTGTTTATGCCACTGGTTCGTTATTCGTTTATTATTCGTGCATGTTCCTTAAAGAAAAAATTGAGAATCTACAATAGTTTTATTTGTTGGAACACATACCTGTCAAAATCGGCGATTGTACTTAATATCATAAGAGTTCTTGAATGTTCCACTTACGTGATTCATGTAGTAAGTTTCCTTTGTCAACCGTCACCATTAGACTAGGGTGCAAAATCTAACTATAATCGCAAGTCTTTACAGGTACATTCGTACTATATAAGTAGAATTATATATATGAAAATGCTCTAGTGCAAATTATATAAGGTTCTTGCACAGTGTGGCGGATCCAGAATTTTCCTGAGAAGGAGAGCAGTTGGAACAGATCAGGGACATTTTCATCCTTTTCCGCCTTTGTCAAATTTCCACTTATATTCCTAAGTTTTACCATGGAATATGACACTGGTATTCTCAAAAATGAATATTTTTAGATAAATTAGGTTTGTCCGGAAACAAATTCAATCGTTTCAAGAGGCAAAATGTTGAAATCATGCTTTAAAAATCAAGCATTTTCCGTTGAAGAGGGGCGCGCATCCCCTCTTGATCCACCACTGTTCTTCAAAGAGGTTTTACTTAGGCTGCCATCACCCTTAGGTCCACTAAATAAAACCGGACATAAGTAAATGCACCAACTGTCCATTGCTTCCCCAGTAGCACACACGTTGTTTAAGGGTTTCAACGATTTATTTGACCAAAAGACGTTGATTCAACGTTTTCTGGTTGAATAAACCGTTGAAAAGACGGGTATCAAACGGTTTTATCAACTCTTAATCAACGTGTATGCTGTTGTCGTTAGCAGACAATGAAGTCTTTCGATAAGTATGGCACATGGTTTAAGTGCTTTTGTGGGCATGTACTTGAAGAAGCACAATAATTCGTTGCATTGAAATACCTGTAAAAATTTCGAGATGTAAAAATAGTCTAAATTGAAGATCTTCGGGTTACTTTAGATATATGTTAATGTTATCGCACAAATTAATTATCAATACAACGAGACTGTCTGCGGTTGCACCGAAAATACATTCAGTAAATAATGTAATATATTGTTCCATATTCGAAAGAATAAAACTGTACAGTTTATTGATAAATTAAATAATACGGTTAAAATGGACAGAAAATGTGTTGAATTTTGTTTTAAGGTATTCAGCCAACTTTAGCCCGATGTGAATAGATAATGATGAAAAAAAATGGTGAAATGAAGAAAGTGAGAGGAAACGAAAGAACCTCGAGAAAACCCAAGCACATGGTATTTGTCCACCACAAAATCCACATGAAATGAGGTTGGAACGAACCGGAGACCCCATGCATCAGATTTGAGCGCTCTACCACAGAGACACCGTAATAGAAACTCTGTAAAACCGTGGTAAGCTTCTACCGCACACCCACTATCCCCTCAAATTAATAATTCCAGAAAAATCCCTGCTTCCGACACATCTTACATATAATTTTGTTGTGTACAATATTGTTTCGTCCAAACATGAAAAAAAAAAAGGATTTAAGAAATCTGTATTTTTTAAAAACAAAACTGAATTAGAAGTGTACTTTAACAATTCTCTATAAATCGGAAATGCAAATTTCAGAGCTAACAACGTATTCAAACTTGAGTGTAGTTTATTTCAAACCAGACTCAGAAGGCCAGTCTAGATTTTGTACCGGTAGGATCTTTGTTTTAGTTTAATGTTACAGAATCTTGTTCGTAAAGTACACTTTCTTTCGTTTGTAATCTCAGGTTGATGAACGAAATAATTTATTTCATAAAAAAAAAAAAATAATCGTCCATTTCCAAAACGTCTCTTGTCCACTTTCCATGATGGGTCATTTTCTCATGCGCATGCGTACGCAAATTGTCCTTCCTAGAAATAGTTTTCAATTTGCATGATAATCTGAACTCAAATTATATTTTCCTGTATCTTTAAACCTAACACTAAAACTTATATAAACAGAACAGCGTGTAAATTGGCTAACATTTAGATAAGTAAATTTCATCTTAACGTAACATTTCTGGGTAAATAGCCTCGAGTGCTGTTCAGATATTTACTAGGGAATTATTAGAGTTTGGAAGAATTTGAGCGGTAAGTACTAATTCAAGAATACAAACAAAGAATTGCAATCATCAATTTAATATTTCGTGTCATTCAACATGCAGACACAATAATCTGATTGGAAATTTTGGCACTTTGCCATTGCGATAAAACATTTAAAAAAAAGAAGTTATGTAAAGATATCATTGAAGGTCACGCGCAAGACTTACGTTATAAAGAAAGGCTCCTTTTGGTATCAGTAGAATGACATTCATAAATGCGAACATTTGGTTAAGAGTTTTTAGTTAACACTTGAAAGGACTTCAGTACAGCGTCCAAAGGTACGTATAAAAGATTTGTCTTAATATGCTTGTGGAAATTAAAGACAACATCAAAGATTTTAGCACCGTATTCACTAGTTGTTACTGATCGTGTGAAATTATCACTAAAGATTGGTTACAATATTGAACTAACTTACATTTGGTTGTAAACGCTAATCCATAATGTATCCACATATACAAGGTGTCCATAATATCTGTCTCCACCCGTTTACTTAGGAGCAAATGGAAATATGAGAAACATGTGTTTAATTATTTGGAGATCCTACTTTTTTTACATTATTTTCTTTAGTTCACAAAAGTTCCTGGTGACCTCAAATCTAGCAACGTTAATTTAGCTCATTTCCCGACGTTATACAATGATGAAAATTTGCACAGCTACTTAAGTCGGGTGACAATGCAATATTCTACTGATACTTTCATGTATTTTTATATATTTTAAAAGCATATTTTATTTTATTTTAATATTACCAATAAATACTAACCTGCAACGCTGTGACGTTTGCTGGTTGCAAAACACATTAGGATTTGGTTAGAAAAATTAATAAAAAATATTTAAAAGTATACTTTACTACAACGATTGATACTAAAAGGTAAATAATAATTTTGTTTGTGCATATCATATAGAGTTACTTTATAAATTCTTGGCGCGTCCCATGCTTTTATTTTTAAACATGCATAAACAACATTATTGTTTACTTTTTAGTACAAATTGTTTAAAGAAAAGTATGTCTTTAAAAAATTTTTCTATTATATTTTTCGAGTTATTATGGTGTTCACATAGTCTTTCTCAAGCTGATGATTTGTGATCCAAATCGAAAAGTGTTATGCAACCAGTCAAAACCATTATCGAAGTAGGCTAGTATTTATTTTAGGATAAAGAAGTCCATATTAAAAATATTAAAATATGCCTTTAAAATATATAAATGTATGTAAATATACGAAAGTAACAATGGAATATTGAATTGGCATCCGACGTACGTCGATGTGCAAAATTTCATCATTGTATGACGTCGGGAAAGTATCGTCGCAAGAGTTGAGGATACCATCAACCATTAAGAACTAAAGAAAAGAATGTAACAACTTTTAAAGACATACTTTTCATAAACAATTCGTACTAAAAAGTGAAACATAATTTTGTTTATGCATGACTAAAACGAAACACATGGGGGGCGCTTTCATATATATTCACTGCTTAAATTCTTCAATTAGCGCTCACTATGCTTTTCTTTTTAGTCATGCATAAATAAAATTATTTTGTACTTTTTAGTGTAAATTGTTTAAGACAGGTACGTCTTTAAAAATGTCTTTAATTATATTTTTACTTTAAAAAATCGATCTTCAACCCATTTGTTAGAGATAGTTCAGCTCAAAAAATTTAAATTGCAAGTTGGGTCGATTAATATATCATTTGAAAGGGCTTGATGCAGGAGAAAATTTTCAAGCAGCTCCAGTATCGATATGCTGCTCCTCTTTAGGATGGCGGGAGTTCAATTCGAATATTATCTATAAATATATATATCTACTGTATATATATCTTCCTTTGCACAGGTCGTAAGAGTCGAACACATTTTTAGCTAAAGGAGTTAGCTTTTCATAATATTAGAATGGTCGTCTCCGCGTTTTCTAATATTGTCGTTCGTTCTGGAAATCCCGAAGATGTAGGATAGACTTCATGCAGGGAATAACATATCTTTTTTCTCGTTGGAACGCTGGAAACTTGTGGTGCCTAAGGCCTTAAAAAAACAATACCACAGTAAATAACGTTACTAGAGAAGTGTTTTGCCACCTGGATCACTTCTCTTTAACTTCTACAGCCTGAACAAAAGTACTCATGAAATGATCACTTTCGAAATTAAATGACCTGCCAATTTGAGAAACTGCAACATATAGATCCCGGAGTCGCTTCAACATTTTTTCTTTCATGAAGATTTTTCAAATCATTTATTATTCGACCCACTCTGGAATTTAAAATTTTTGAGTTCACCCCACTTACCCCTAATCAAGGAATTTTACCCCAAGAGGTGGATTTTTTTTCGTCAAAAGGGGTAGCCTCTCAAAATAATGGAACACATGTTTCAACATTTTTCTCATATTTCCATTCGCTCCGCGGTAAAGTGGGTAGGGACAGATTTTATGGTCACCCTGCATAACTTATATAAATGAAAGGACGTTTGTCTTCACATAACTAAAAAAAACATTGATCCGGTTTTAATGATATTTTGCATCAACTAATACTTGACAGGGATTCCGCCAGGGTTTTCACTTGGGGGTGGGGGGATGTAAACTCAATTGAGAGAGTGGACGTGGAGTTTTGCATGGTTTGTGACGATTTTGATCGTAAAAATATTGAAACTCTTGAGTATTTGGGGACTGACGCAGCATATTTAAAGAAATAACACCATTTCTCAGTAATAGTTTGGGGGATCTGGCGTAGTCACCCCCAGCGATTGTATAATGTTATGTTGATAGTCTAAATTCCCATTGTTAGTGCTGTCACCATCTTTAAAAAATCCAGATTATTTTAATTGCCTCCAAACCGTTGGATACATCAGCACCGAACTAAACATAATGATTATTCAACACAATATTATACTAAGTAAAGATATTAAAAAACTTTTTAAAAGCATACTTTTCTTAAACAAATCGTACTAAAAGGTAAAAAATATTTTTGTGTATTTGAGACTAAACGTAAAGCATAGGTCACGCTCTCATATATGGTCACTTCATAAATTCTTGGATTGACGCGCCTCATTCATTTCTTCCTAGCCATGCATAAACACAATTATAAATTTATTTACTTTTTTTTTTAGTTTTTAGTACGGATTGTTTAAGAAAAGTATGTTCTTAAAAATATTTTTTGTTATTTTTTTCCGAGTTATTTCGGTGTTCAGATATTTTTTCTCAAACTAATGTTATGCGACCCAAATCCTAAAATGTTCTGCAACCAGTCAAACCAAATATCGTTGTAGGCTAGTATTTATTTTAGGATAAAGAAGTACGTATTAAAAATGATTAAAATATGTTTTTAAAACATATAAATATAAAGTAACTATGCAATATTGTGTTGTCGAAAGACATACGTCGCTGTGCAAAATCTCATCATTGTGTGCTGTCGGGAAATGAGTTAAATTAACGTTGCAAGATTTGACGACACAATGAACCATTGTGAACTAGAGAAAAGAATGTAGAAACAAAAGGCTGGAGTCCCCGTTCCCAAGACAAGCGTCTCCCGCATAGAATATCTAAATCCCGACTAAGAGCACCTGTTAACGTTGCGGCAAAACAAGAAAAGAGTGTGTTGCGTCGGGTATAATAAAAAACCGAACGTATTCTTCTGATCTATGAATAGAAATATATAAAAAATAAATATGGTCACGCCAATATGATATTTTAAAAGAAAAATCGAAAAGAATCTTCACCTCGCAGGAACTGAAGAAGCTGATACTCTATTCATGTAACTATGGTAGCAGCTTGGGAACAACGATTTGGAAGTTTTATTGTATTTACAGAGCACGTATGGCGTAACACGCGCGTAGTTGTTGCACTCTCACCAGATATCTCGCAATGCTAATCTCTGCAACGGGGATAAGATATTCCACGCAGCAGACGCTCGTGATATTACACTCTTGATACTCTCTAGTCCCCAAGCAACTCAGTTAACAGTGTTGCTAACCATTGATTTACACCATATTTTGTACCCATGCGCACTAGCCATTCTGCAGAAGTTCCCTAGTGATTCATAAACTTTTAATACAATTGTACCCCTTTAAGTATAAAGTATTTCAAGGTGTACCTCCGGCGCAGAAGATGGCCTGTGCGTTGTAGGCGCGAAATTTTCGGTTTAATATCTTTTTCATTGCTTTTTTTTAATGCCTCTTAAAGTTTAAACATTATACATTTTAAATCTAAAATAAACACAACGTAACAGTGTCACTCAGAAGACAGAAAAAAGTAATAGTGTTAATTATAAATTTGTATTGACTTACCAAATTTAACGGGAGGAATGATACTGTTGATAATCCTTCACCAACAACTGAATGGTAGGTTCGATGCTGCTAACTTTAAGTCTCAAATCTAGTTCAACACCCAATCGGTTTCTGCTCTTCGTTTTGAGGCCTACTAGAGCCGAGAAAGCAACTCGCACATCCAGTTGTAGCGAAAGGCAGCAAGTCACTTAAGGGCCCTGTCACTCACGTCAGGGTATTGCAATCGTATACTCAACCAAAACTGAGTAAACGTTTTTTTTTTTGTGCGAATTCAGTTTTCAAAAACCATCAGTGGCGATCACCAGCAGTTTTTTCTCCTCAACGGTGGATAGGTTTAATGGCAGCTTGTCCATACCAACAAATGGATTTCTTATCCACTCTTTAGCACTGTCAAGGTTTAGAAAAGTACTTCAGAAACTCTCCTTGAAATTTTGCAACTGTTCTGCCATCACACAGTCATCCAGAAGCACAAGCATAATCACTAAGGGCCATATGCACAGTCAAACCCGCAGCTGCCCCGTGGGTGCCCCGTCCCCTCGGTCTGCCGAAGGGATCACTTTGTGTTGATGTTGCACTGTGCTTTTCGACGGAATCCCGCGGTGACGGTTGAGCCGCGGGCTTTTTTAGTAAACTAAACCCACAGCGAGGCTACAAAAACAGTGGAAAAGGTAGACAATCACGTTGCGTTCGATCGTTTTGTCAATTATTTGATTGTTTCTAGTGAGAAGAGAAAACGTTGCAAACTTGCAAGTCCAAAATGATTTCGTATACGTAAGAAGACGGGTATATTTGTCTAAATACTGGAAAAATATAAGGACAAAGGGAATGTAAAGTTAACAATGCAGCATCTAATAAAAAGAATTAGGTAATGTGTGTTGGAAAATACCTGAAGAATATAACTCTAATGAAGAAGTAATAATAAACTGTTCTTTCATGTTATCAGTGAGGTGCTTTGTTTTTATACCTTATTGATTAATTGTTTATACGCTTAAGTTAGCTTATATGAAAATGGTGGGGTTTTTAACTTAACTTAATTTTTCAACCTCTTTGAAAACTTACTTCAGTGTTTTAGGTTGGAAACACTTTGAGACCCCCTTTTCGAGCTTCTGCACGCCAGCAAAGATTTTTACTTTGTTTAAATGTAACGGTACAGGGTTCTCTGGCATGTGTAGATACTCTCAAGATACTTATGAATAATTTAATCTAATATTACCAACGAGTGGTAATTTAATCTAATATTACCAACGGGCTCACGAGTCCCAATCAATTTCTATAGCTAGTCTTCATAGAAAACAAAATCGTAGATTAATAGAGGTTTATTTACATATCAACAAGATTAGAATATTGGACATACACTTTCGCGTCCTGACCTTATCAATGGGTCCACTAACTTTTATTTCTTTCAAATTTACACGCGTGGCCTTCCGAAAAATATACAAATAGTTGCCTGCCAGCTGGTTTCATCCTCTTTCTTACTCTTTGCTCTTTCGTGGGGCGCGGGATTTCTCCTTCCAAGAATTGACATATACAGTGCTAATTGTTCTCGCTGTGACGTTGCTCTGAAATCCCGTTACGCTAAGCTAGTTTTACTCATGTTCTCGCCTCGGATACTTGGTGACAAAAGATAAATAAACAATGGTATCTTGATTAACTCCACCGCCGATACAGTTTGAAACAAGACAAATAAGATAGGCAGTACATCGATTACTGATGACAAGTAAATAATCTTCCTTGCATCGAATTCCTATATTTGTAGAAATTAAATTCATATCACTTCCAACGATATACCATCCGATACCTTGGCCTGGTAACCGCCCTTAATTATTTCTCCATGGGAATTTACCTCTCCCATCAACTTATTCGCAATTTGAAGCCCATACGAAGCTGTTCACTTTGTCTACGAAATTTACAACAGCTTCCTTAAACTTGGCACTGCATTTGTATGCTGACTCCGGGAATCGAACCCGATTCCCTTTTTGGCAAGGAGATAAAATAACTTATTACTGCTTTCGCTTCTGCTTCTCGTTTCTGAATAATTTCTCATGTACTGCCAGGGTGGGAAACATAACCTCCATGATATTTTCGATATCCTGCGAGGTGAGAACATTGGATCTTGGACCCTCCTACTTATTAATGTAGAGGCGATATTCGTCCAACGTCTCTCAGTGTCCAAGCGCCATTTACACCGAAAAAAGCGATCAACCTTTATAAGTCGAGCCGCTATCCAGCGTTACTGACGTGTGGAGACTGTTTTATTGAAATTAACAATTTGTGACAATAGCATTTGGCCATACTCTGATCTTTCATTAACTTCAGTTTTTGCTTCATAAAGTAAGAGTTTAATTTCTTTCGATTAAGCAAATAAACTTTGGTGGCAACGCCTGGCACTCCCTCCGAAGGACGCCGTGAACTTTGAAATTTCTCTACATAACTGTACTTTATCGCAGTGTGTCCCCGTGGACATATTTCAAAGAAATTATTGCCGAAACTCAATGTGGTGCTTCCATCATAGTTGTGATCATAGTTCAGTCTGTGTTCTCAAGGCGGGAGCCAAGGCCTTATATATGCTCAGAAACCGTTACCCACGCTATCTCAAACAATACTTAACTGAACAACTCAAAAATCCGCGCCAAGGCAACCCTTGTTGGTTCGCGCGAGATGCCGATCGTTAAAAATATGAATCTGCGTGACCCACAAAACAGCTATACAAAGGAATCATCTTCTGTTTTACGGATTCCCACCAAACATACATAAAGAAAGTATCAACTAAATTCAAATTAAAATACAGCTAAGAAATTCAACTTAGTCGTACACAAGATATCATATGCAATTAAAATCTACACTACAGAGCAATTAATATATTCATTATCTCATCAAATTAATGTTCAACAAATTAAAGGATTTTTTTTTCGGTATGCAAATAGATAGATATTTGAAATAGAATTTTTGACTTGCGTCATCCACCCCGTCTACGATGAAAAAGAATTTGCTTATGTGAAATTATAAGTTCATTGTCTCTTTACTCCTAATTGAGCATATGGCAAATTTCTTTTAAGCACTTATCGTATTCTTTAATCTGAACAAAAACACCAGAGGTGCAAAAAGTGGAGCCAAGTTCTTTAGCCCTAAAAATGTGTGAAATGGGAGACGGATGAGCCAAGTTCCTTGGTGACAGCATGTAACAGGAACAAGGGAACTTGGCGCGAGGTGGCAAGGTTCATGATCCTCAAGCTATAAGAGTGGTGGGGATCATAAAACCCACTAAGTCCACCGCCACCAACCCTAAGGCTGTTGCCAGCTCGCGCCAAGTTCCTTTGTTCCTGTTACATGCTGTCACCAAGGAACTTGCCTCATCCGTCTCCCATTTCACACATTTTTAGGGCTAAAGAACTTGGCTCCACTTTTTGCACCTCTGGTGTTTTTGTTCAGATTTCACAGCTTTTTGTACGTGTATAATATATATACTCGCTCGCTCGGTCTCGTTTAGGTCCTCGCCCCCCGTAGCTGGCTGCGCCCCCAACTTCGAGTTTTTGGGTATTTACGCCCCTTTATCGTAACCACTCTCCAGGACACTGTGCTTCCATGTTGCAGATTTTTTCCCATACCCACCACCCGTGGGAATGACATATTTATTGAAACATAGGGAAGCTTTACCATATTTATTGTAACCTACTTGTGATGATACAGCAAATTTGCTTCCTGCTGGCGGCCCTAAAATCCACCACCTCCAACCCTAAGGCTCGAACATCATCTGGTGTTTTGCTCGGATTTCACAGCTTTTTATTCGTGTATGTATATACTGGGTTCGCCTCGCTGGGTGTGCTGCCCCAGAATTCCGTGTGCTCCCCCCAACTTCAAATTTTTAGGGCTACGCCCCCTTTATTGTGATCAGACTTTCTGGGGACAGCGCCCCATGCTGTGCAGACCTTTTCCAATATCGCCTCGGGGGCTGCACGCTCATAGCGGTGGTTTGATCCATTTATTGAAACATTTTCGTGATGGTACACCTTCATACCAAATTTCGTTTCTCTAGCTTCAGTGGTTTGGAAAATGGTATTTGGGCGGCTATGTTGAATTAAAGAAAGCGATTTTTAAAAAGTTTTCTTACATTGCCGTTACCTACTTGTGATGGTACACCTTCATACCAAATTTCGTTTCTATAGCTCGAATGGTGTGGAAAAAGTTTTTGTGCGGCCATTTTGATCCAAGTTAACAACTTTTTCAAAAATGTAAATTATTCCTAAACTACTTTTGTTAATACACCTTTATGCCAAATTTCGTATCCCTAGTTCAAACGTTCTGGAAAATGGATTATGAAGTCAGCCATTTTGGATTCAAAATGATGTCTTTGCAGATATTTTGTAATCTACTAGTGATGATATACCGTCATACTTCGAAATTTCATATTTCAATTTTTAACATCTTTTTTCTTACAGAACCTCAAAAACGCTGATTTCGCAATAAACTCTTGTTCCTGTATAGCATGCTGACGTTTTGTGACACGCGGAACTCGGCTGCATGCACTGCCGTACGTGTTGATACTCCCCTCGATTCGCTCGCGTCGCTGCGCCAAGAATCCCACGGCAGGCCGCGCATCGAACTTGAGGAATTTGGAGGAACTGCGTCTTTTTATCACAGCCAGAATCTGCAGTGCACTGCGCCACATGATGCAGATATTCCCTCATACTCCAGAGCGCTGCGTCCGAATGGGGAAACTTCCACATTCTGCCTGTATAACATGCTCCTGGCAGTGCTGACGTTTGTAACGAGTAAAACTTGGTGGAACACGCAGGAGTATTGGAAGTTGGCGCGAATAACTAGACTCATCCATATTTCATTTCACCACTTTTTCAGGTTGAAGAAGTTGACTGGACAGTTTACACCCCTGGTGCTTTTGCTCGTATTTCGCAGCTTTTTACACTTGTGTAATGCATATACTCGCTTCGTCTCATTGGGGCGCTGCCCCCAGAATTCCAAGATGGCCTCGCTGGGGCGCACCCCTTTATCGCAATTAACTTCCGCTGGGAACTGTACCCTAGTAGGGGAGACGAGCCGAATTTATTCTAACCTACTCGTAATGGTACACCTTCATACCAAATTTCGTTTCTCTAGCTTCAGTCGTTATAAAGTGGGGCTTA
>JAGDQP010024538.1:0-27853 GCA_022664845.1 Lepisma saccharinum | reverse complement strand
CGTTGAAACCACTTTCTAGCTGTGGATGGGTGGACAGTACCTTCACCTTCTACCGCACAAATTTCCTTGGCTGCTGCTGCATTCAATCCCTTTTTCCAGTAATGGCGCAGAAGCACACGACACACAAGTTTCTCCTCAGCCATTGTCCTGTCAACTGTGTATTCAACGCGTAGTTCCTCCCACACACCTTTAGCTCTGTGATCAGACAGACACGTGACATACTTTCTGCTACCACCACCTTCACCTGTTCTACACGTTGCACATGGTTTTCCGGCATCGAGTGGGCGGGGCCACCCAACGCTACGAACATATGACTCACCCTGGTATATGGTTTACAGGCTTGCGTCTTTTATAAAATGTGAACATGTGGGTGTGTGAGTGTAAGTGAGTGTACGTGTGTCTGCTTGATTTTATTTTCCTTTATGCAGTGATGTGTACCTACTTAGCGTTCATTCTTTTTTCTTAATTATTATCCAATTTATTAAGTTGTATAGACTATGCATGTCTGGTTGAGTGGAAGAGAAAGCCTTTGTGGCCTTAACTCCGCCATGGAAAATAAGACAATAAATAAAATAAGGCAATATCCTGAAACTCCCTATTTCGTTTTGAAACAATGAAGGAAATGAAATCCAAATGCACACAAATTCTACCTGACTATGGTGCTATATACATGTGGATTTGTATGGATTTGGGTTTCATTTCCTTTCTTATTTCAAAACGAAGTGGGGGTTTTCAGTCTATTGTATTATTAGCCCACACTACTGTAACATACCAGTATTTCTCGCAGCTAAACTGACCTCTGGAACGTATTTTCTGTAAAAGTCTAGCTCAGAATGGTATGTTACACAACCCCCTTCCCATTAAAGAAAATCAATCGAGATTCAAGATGGTGGACTTCAAGACGGCCGCTGTAAAAACCATAACATCCAACAGGTAAAGCCTTTCATTTCTTTCAGCAATTTGAAAAAAACATAAGGGTATTTCCTCACTTTTTGATCACTCTCCAGAAATAAGAACCTGACTTTAATATCATCAATATGTCCAAAGTAATTATGCGCGAGTTGCCAAAATTTGCAAGCGCACGTACTTTTACATTCTAGCCAGGACAGTAGAAAGAAATGTATAGTTCTTTTTTGCCCCATCAGTCTGTTTGCTTCTCAGATCTCTACTCTCACAACGTGCTTGTGGAATAGATAATGTACCTTCCCTAGTGTTGACATATATATGGTTCCGCATCTGGCTTTTCCTGTGTCCCTCATATTTAATAAATATTTCACTGAATACACTTATCTGGATCTATGCAAGATGGCTAATATCATACTCATATACAAGACGAGTGGTAGGAACTCTGTGTCTAATTATTGACACATTTCTGCTTTTTAAACACTATGCATTCCTTATAAAATGATTATCAACCATCGTCTCCTGACAGCAACTATTCCATAAATGCTTCAGTTTGAACACAGGTTCCTTCCCGATACATCATGTTTACTAATCTGGCCGTCTTATAGACTCATGCTGTTGAAGCGATTACTCATAATTCTCAACTGGATGGTATTTTCTTATGAAAGTTTTTGATTCAATGAATCATGAACTTCTGCTGCAGAATTGTCAACTAGATTTAATACTACTGCTTCCCTTCTTTCCCTGCTATAGAGTTATTTATCCAATTGCTGTCAGAAAATGGTATTGGATGCTACTAGTTCCTCTTAGTTGTCTCTCCTATCTGGTGTTCCACAGGGATCCGTTTTAGAACCTTGCTTTTTTGTATATGGACGATCTTGCAGAGTTGTTCGAACATTATAATTCTGAGTTATTTCTGTTCACTGATGATTGTAAAATGTTTCGCGAAATATGATTGGACTCTAGTCTGATATTAACGTATTTATTTCTTGGTGCGAACAATGGGATTTTAAAATAAATGTTGCAAAATCTTCTTCTCTCACTACCTCGTTAAAGAAAAGCTTCTTCCACAGTACCTATGTAATTGGAGATACTGTTGTTAAGCTAACTAAGACCTTGGAGCTACCATAGACTCAGAACTAAGCTCCGAAAAGCATGTTACTGTCGCATCAAAATAAACTATGCGTCTTTTTTTTTATTACTTTACAGGTACTTTGAGATTAGATATTTCCAGGCTTTGTCTCTATACTACAAATCTTATGTATCTCCTCATTTGAGTACTGCCCGCCTATATGATCTATAGCTTACCCGATAGTTCTTTCTAAGCTGTTGAGAATTTTAAACTTCCTCCCATCAATAGTTAGGTTTAGAGTTCCCACTGTTCACAACTTGGATAAGGAATCGCTACTTGAAGCATTGAATATCGTCGTAAAGTGGCTGACTTCAAGTTTCTCTATAAAACTGTAAATGGACAAATCAGATGTATCCACCTGTTTTTCAGAGTATCTGCGAGGAGTACACGATGCAAAGATTGTTTTGCTTTTCAACACCCAAGGCTGTCAGTAATAGAAAGATTCTTATTATTTGATAGATTACGCTCCCAATTGAATGAATTAGCCAGGGAAATAGACAACTTCCAGTTACAGTGCATTTCTAAGAATGATCAATGAACGTCTGAATGCATAATTTTGCTTAGTTTTTGCCCTGTTTTGTGTTTAGTATATCGTATCGTATATTACTGGGTCTTTTGTTTGTTGTGCGTTGCTATGATTTCCAATGTAAAATGGTTTAGGTTGTAATATGGCTGAAAATTATATATATATATATATATAATTTTCAGCCATATTAAAGTTTGAATGAATTACTGTATTCAGGTAAAAATACATGTGAGAACATTTGAATCGATCTCGACTAAAATTGGAATATCAATAGAAAGTATTATTCCTCGATGGTTTCGACGTTTCTTTTCGTGTCGTTATGCATTGCACTCTATCCGCAGGGATGAACACATCTACTTGCCATCTCTGATAAGGAGTAGTAAAAAAGATAATTCTTCAAATTAAAAAGGAACTGTAGTTTGTTGGTATTTGAGAAGAAAAATAAATTAAAACTCATTGGTCATTGCTAATAAAATTATTCCATTATCTTTGCAATTACAATCAATTACAATATTTCAATTAATAATATTCTACAAATTTCTCTGAAGAATAATAAATCAAACCACTAGTTCAAAAGATATTAATACAAAACTGATATTTTCACATGAAAGAAAGATAGTTCAGGGAAGAAACTTCTAGTTCAGATAAGAACAGAAACTGGCCAAAGCTGAAATATACCCGAAAGTACCCTGATTTTATATGAGAGATATTACTAATGAGGCAGTTAAATCCTTCTCTGGCTAAGGGCATAGGATTTAGTTTTTAAGTTCAAAGGCAAGATTGATTAGTATGGACTGACCAATCCGAGTACATATAAAAAATATACCCCAGTGTATGTATCGCGGCCTCTTCTTTGAATGAGGCAGAATGTGTGAAAAGGACAGTTTATGCAAAAGGAAAAGCAAGCCAAGAAAAGAAAAGGAATAACAAGAACCATTTTATTGCTGTTACTGCTACTCTCCTTAGAGCCAATGTAACTGTTTGGGTCGGAGCCTAAGAATAAGTGATGCAATGACTTATATAGGTTTTGTTCGACACTGATCGTATAAGTTCGTTTGACCGAGCATAGACTTTACTCAGAAATTAGATGTATATACAAAGGGTTTAATATATTGTTTTAATGTCTTTGATTTATCGCTTCTTGTAACTAAAACGTCTTTGTTTTCTGTTATGATTCAAAATAATAATTTGGTTCAATAATTTCTGAATTAATTAAATATCCAAAACATTTGCACATAGCGAAACTTTCATCATAAAAAAAATATTTACACAAAAATTGTTACTAATTCCAAAAATGAGTTTATATAAAAGAGTGTGGAGCTTAAAGATATCTTTCTTAGAAGTGCGAATCTCCCACAGGATGCGAGTGATGTCACAAAGCGGAGTAGATTAATTACACGAGAAGAAACATTTAGATTACTAAACAGAATATGGGTTTGGTATTCCTGATACAACGTTTGGTACATCAGAAGCATTTTTATTACATTTTTGACACATTAGAATCCCATTATTTTTTTACAAACCTGTCTGTATGTGAATGATTAATTTTAACTGTGGATGTCATTGTGAGTGTGAGAGAGAGATGTATAGCAGGAGGAAATGTCAATATTAATCCAGATGAGGACAAAAGATTATATGAACACATACTTGACTCTTAACGCTTTCTGAGATACAGCACATCGTTGTTTTCAGGTGGCCCATCCTGTACCCGACCCTCTTTAATATAATACCACGCTCCAAATTAGGTTAGGTGAGGATAATTGTATTCTAATAATTTATCTTAACCAAAGTAGGAGAGCCTGACATCAATAACTAACAGAAACTTTTGATCTATCACAAATTATCAAAACTCCGATGCATTTCCCCGTGCATGTGAGAAGTTGCATATTGCAATGAGTTCTCATGTGACATAGTGCTGTTTACAACATCTGTAATATGAGCTACAAGTTCATCCTATGTATGAGTGTACAGGTGTGTTCATCCTCTGTTTCAGTCAACACATACACAGAAGTCCAAGGGGGTCTGGTCTGATTAGATGATCTAGAAGGGCACAAAATTGGGTTAGCACGACCAATCCATAGACTTGGAAACATGCGATTACGCGTTGCCGCTGCTCGTCTCTGGTAGAATGTGGCGGAACTCTATCATTTTATATGAGCATGGATACTTTGGGGCCAAAGAAACGTTCTCCAGATGTTATACTGAAGTGTTCTGTAATAAATGGTAGTACATATCACTAATCTGTTGAGTGTTGAATAATACGGGACCAATGAGTGTACAATTGACGAAGCCACACTAAACATTAATTGAGAAGCGAACCTGCGTATGCGTGTGACCGTATCATGCAAATTGTCGAGTGAGCATCGATGCATATTCCGCGTATTTTTCACGCGCTTAGTGTAATAATAGCTAAATCTGTATAGAAAATAATTTTAATTTTTTGCGAGTTTGCTGCTAGAAAATGAAAAAAAGTTCCATAGGCAATGCGCCGCCAAAGTTATCCAGTTGATGGACATATGGCGGATGGAAATGCTACATGCTTTCTTGGAGGGTCTGTTATATTGTTTTTGGAACGCCAAGACGTTCAGACAGGCGACATGAGCTTGTATGGGACTACGATGCAATACGTGAAGTATTTCTGCCTGCTGCTCCATCATGTGCGTTTGTCAGCATTCTTGTGTAACTTCTATTGTGCACAGAATACCACTATCATACTATGATTAAAATACACAGAAAAACACTTGTCTATAAGGAATTCGGCGTTCAGAAAAACGACGCCTGGTACTTCTACTGCAGTGGCATTGCAGTTAATCGTAGACAAACACCGTATATGCAAAGTAAAAGATATACCGTAATACATTTTCTAGTTGCAAGAAGCTAACTCCACTGGTGTTACAGATTCAGTGTTGTTGTAATATCTTCAGTCAAGGTAGATCTGGGACATCTGCATTACATGGAAATACATGAACATGAATAACACATTTGAAGGGTAACTGGGAAATCCAACATAGTCCAAAAAGTATGAAACTGAGGTTGTAATGACATTTTGTTGCTCTGTTAGGAAATTTAGGAAGTTGTTAGGAATAATAGAAAAGTATAAACATTGTTAAGTTTATTTTCCTTTCTCATTGAAAATTCAGTTTTTAACTATGTTTGTTTTCTGTACTCTTCATTTGTTTCCAACATCTCATTTGCACACAAGAAGTGAAATCCAATCGGTAACATAACAGACAGCACACTAGTTCCTGTAATGTTGATGGTAACATTAGTAGAGCAGAACAAATCGATACGTCCACAACACGCCACTGCCCAGCGGTATAACGTAAGTCTAATCAAGTGGTTAGACACACGGAGATTGTACGGTCAGGGCCGATAACCTGAAAACTATTCTACGCTCTATTTCGGAAACCATTAAGAATCATACCTGCATTAATTCAAATTCAACCTTTCACGCTCCCAGAACACAATGTGTATATATAAAGCATTATTTCTTTGATCTCTAAACAGACATAACAAATATATCCAAAATTCATTTAAATACCTGTCAGTCCAGAGTAGTACTGCTCATCATTCAAGGCACAGAGAGTGATCGTGTATTTCGGTAGATACTGAAACGTCTCTCCTTTATAACTGTCAAATCGCACTGGTTTGTTTGTAGCCCATCTGAGCATAGCAAATTCTGATCTATATACCCCTGAAGAAAAGAAATTATTAAAGAATGAATAATTGAAAATTATGAAAGAATGTAATGATGCTACTGTAGGTATTGGTTACGAACAATTTAAAGTTTCATATCCAAATTCTTTTATTGAATTCCCAGAGAACCTGAAACATACCCAAAATGTCCCTGCTGACTGCCCAATATTCTGCAACGATATAATTTATCCAGAGACTGTGGCAATTGCTGTGATCATGTACTAGAAACAGGACCAGCTATCACAACAAGTAGGCGTGCCTATGATCGGTTACAAGGTTTGAATATTCGGATTTTTAAGCAGAATGGTTGTGGGTATCAGGAGCATGAGCCATTCAATAACAAATATGGGACAGAGTTTGAAAGTTCTTCGCTCGACAGTGTTACACCTTCGGCGATAGTACACGATGCCTGGTGTCATTAGTTACTGTGGTCAAGGCGGTTGATATGGGCAGCTGGTTGAAGTGTATTGCTGTTGATTTCTGTTTTCCATTGGAGCGGTTAACGATTAGCTCCAGTAACTCGGATGGTGTTGAATTTATACCTGCGAAGAACTACAAATGCATTCCTTGGATAGTGGATCCATGGACTTTCGAAGTCGTAAGAGTTCTATTGAACACACCATAACATACACAATTACATCAGATCACTCTAACTTCACTGCACACGACAACATACTTGGGCACTATCGACCGTCTTTGTAGTCAGATGAGTCTGAGTTTATCTCCGATTGACGAAATTCCGAATTAGTTTCCGGTTTCATGGTCCAAATGGCCAACATTAGGGAATACCTTCTCTTGGTAGAATAACATACTCGGAATTTTTTGGAGACCGATATTCAAACAATATATTACCAGTAATACCCCTTGTCTTGACCTAAATGCCTATTGGGATCTGGACTGAATTTAGAAGCCTTTTTCCTCGTCTTTTTTCACTCATGTTCAACTCAAAGAATAAGACTTGGGTATCAAATAATACAGAGGCTTGTAAGCTTTTAAACGAATCCCCATGAATTGCACTACAGTAAATAGTACAGAAGTTTCACACACTTGAATTGAAGTTTTCTCTTCCATTACAGTGCAGTTAACAATACAATATACAATACAAATATATTGGTTAAATAATTAAATGTGACCATATCTGAAGATTATATATATATATATAAGTTGTTACTTGTTTTCTGAATGTTTTATAAATTGTTGCTGTTCTTATGTTCGAGGGTAAGGAAATTCAAATACTAATACTATTATATGAGACTTCGTAATCCATAGTTTAAGCGTGGTCTGGGTATTGCTAACTGATTTTTTGTTATTGCTTTTGTTCTTATAGGGTGTGTTAAAGCTGTTACTCGGCACGATAATAAAGTAACATTGTTATTGAGTATCCTGTCCATTAGGCAACTTAGTATATATAAATAAAGTTCCTCTAGAGTTTTTATTTGAAGGTTTTCAAATAAAGGAAGCATATGCGCAATAAAGTCTGCACCTTTGATTATTCTAATTGGTCTATTTTGCAATGCAAATAATTTTCGCTTGTATTGTTTACTTAAGTTCCCATACCATGATTCAATGCCATACGAAATGTATGGGTGTACAAAAGCGTAATAATACATCTTAGTTACATTTTCGGGAAACATCCGATAAATTTTGAAGAATAAACTAATGTGCAGTGACGCTTTTTTATTTATTTCTATGAAATGATTTTTCCATGTGAAATGTTCGTCGAACCATGTACCTAGATACTTTTTATATTTGAAACTGTAAGTATGTTTTCTTAAAAAGAAACCGGATAGGATTTAATGTTTTCTGTTTTATGAATGTTTCTAAAATATACGCATTTTGTTTTTGCGATATTCAGCGTTAATTTATTAATTTTGAACCACTGCTCTAATTTTGCTGTCTTTATTAATTGCCTTTTGCACTAAATCAAGTGTAAATCCCTTCTTGAATATAATCGTGTCATCTGCAAATAACACACTTTGATTCACTGAAAATTTCCGGCAAATCCTTAATATATAACAAAAATAGTAGCGGTCCTTAGACAGATCACTTTGTATTCCACAATTTACTGCTTTTAAGTTTGTTGTCGCCTTATTAACATAAGTGTGTTGCTTTCGATTTTGCCGGTAACTTTCGAAGAGATCGTAAGCAATATCACGTCTTTCAAGACTGTATAGCTTCTGAAGCAATCTCTTAAGATTTACCATATCGAATGCTTTCTTTAGATCTACGAATACCAGTATTGTCTTGTCAAGGGCTTCAGAAATGTAATTTGAAAGATTACTGACAACAAGTTGTGTAGATTTGTTTTTCTGAAATCCATATTGTTCTTGTTTAAAATCTTGTAATTATCAATGAAACTAGTTATTCTTGAAATGGTTGAAGTGGCTTTGAAATGTTCGAGCGTTGAAATTGTTTCGAAATAATAATAATTGTTATTATTACGCGTATTATCCTATAACAAAAATAAAATGAATTTTATGGGCAGTGACAGTATTACCCTATGGAATTAGTAAAATTGTACATCAAACATAAACATGGTAGCTATTACCACGATTATGTTGAGGAACATTCAGATAGGAAAATGGATTCAGAGTTTTGACCAGGTTTTGAGTACTTTAACTTACTAGATACATTTCAGGACAGCATGTATACATATTTATATTGCATAATAACATCGGTGTATAGACAGGCAACTTATTATGCCTCAATGTAAATAGTCAATATCGGTATTACAAAAAGTTAGGACACTTATGTACCCAGGAAACCAGATGACGTTCTATGGAAATATAGAAAATAGAAATGTTAAGTTTCATTTCTAATTACTAAACAATATATGATTTTGGACTCTTCAGCTGTTAACGTACCATAATTTAAAAAATCGGTCTTAATTAGAGTACTTACTCATCGTAAAATTAACATCACATACTTGAATGTCAAATGGATAATTTGCGAAGTTAAATGGACATGGTAGTAGCAGAAGAGCCCTGGAAAGAGAATGGTGTTAGCGTGTTTTGTCTTTGTATATATCTTGATTATCTTATTTCTTTTGATTTATTTGTTTATTTTTATTTACCTATATCTTGAACGTTTAGGCTTATTGATTAACAACCCAGTGAATAACGACAGTTATTGCTGTATCTGAGAATTTGTTAATGAATAATTATAAACGCCAAAATAGTTTATCGTACTCTTTATGCACTATCAAGTGGATAGTATAAATCTCATTCGAATTATTTCTTAGTGTTGATTATTCATTTTGTATCACTGATATCGATCATAGTTAAACTTCAAACTAGGTAAACTTCATTTTTTATGGGTCAGTCTAGTAACTTTTGACATTTATAGCCAGATAAAAACCACACCTATGCCCCTGCCTGGACTCGAACCAGGGACCTTCGAGCCGTTGGACTAACGCCTCAGACCGCACGGCTACCCGGCTGGCAGTGATCATAGTTGTCTGAAGATTAGGATGAAGTGTAGGTTTGCTATGTTTTGCTTTAAGAGCTATGTTTCGCGTGCCTAAAACGAGACCAATTGCAATGTATTGGAAATTAAAGTAGGCTTCTTCCTGGGTTATATTTTTTTCCCCAAACATCGGCAATGTACATTTTTCGACACTTAAAATTAACGTCGAAGTACCAATAAATTGGATATTACAGTATTTTGGGATTTCTGGAGCAGGGGTAGGGGGTGACACAGCTATCTTTTCATGTGTTACAGAGCTAATTAAGTTTGGTTTAAAGAGCTTTAAATCGTTTCCGATAAGTGTCTCAGTGTTTTCGACACTTATGACCATTGAAGTATCTGGTTGGGAGAGTTTTTCGCAATTTCTGGGCCAGGAGTAGGAGATGGCACAACTATCTTTTGATATGTTGCATAACTAATAAAGGTTCTTCTTAACAACCTATAATCGTTTCTGAAAAATATCGCAACTTACAAGGAACCCGTCCCTGCTGACTCCTCTGCATCCGGGAATTGGTGATATTCATTCATAGCCCTCAGGGTCAGAATAATCTGGGCAGGTATCATTGGCTCCCCATTTATACAGGGTGCATCAGAAAGTGCAAGTTCATAAACCAAGAAAGATGCTCTGTAAGTGTAATAATAGT
This sequence comes from Lepisma saccharinum, assembly GCA_022664845.1. Taxonomy (NCBI): domain Eukaryota; kingdom Metazoa; phylum Arthropoda; class Insecta; order Zygentoma; family Lepismatidae; genus Lepisma; species Lepisma saccharinum. The sequence continues at coordinate 17,487 of JAGDQP010024538.1, read as the reverse complement.
CATATAACACAAATGAATTTGGAAATAAAGATCCAGCGTTCAGACACACATGCTATACGAGAGAGGGTAAACTATTAGTGCATATCACAATTTTAGCGGCCATCTTGAAAGCCGAGATATTGGATTTAGGTTGAGAATTTTAAATGGAAAGGGGGTCATGTGACATTTAGCTGGTTGATCATAGCTATGTCCAGAAAGACAATTATGTGGTTAAATTAATTTTCCATTTTCCATGTTCTAATTTATTTTTCCCGTAGATACAGAATCTGAAATAAAAAAATGGGGGTTCCCATTTAAAAATTCAACATTGAAACCCGTCTGTGCGATAGTCCTGTTTGATTTCCGGCAACTTTTGTCTTTTTCGAGTTTTCAGAGGAACACATTCTAACCGAGACACCTAGCCGCTCCGGAACTATTGACACTTCTTATCCGTATGCTGTTTCGGTTTTATTTCATATTTCTCATTGAGTGTTGTGCTTTTCTGGATATTACACCCAACCCTACTATTGGCCCGAGTTGGTCAAGAGCTTACCACGCTCCCATTCTGTGCACTTGATCATGGGTCCAAGTCCATTGGAGGTTTATTGTTTTGAGTGCTTCGTAGTTAACTTAACCAAAAATTATAGTTCCCGTTATCAGTTCGTTTAAGGTGTTAATAAACGTTCAATGAAACCTACCGCGTTATCAGATAAGAAATTGACAAACGAAAAATCAAACAACCACAATAATGCAGATTGTATATCTCTGATAGTATATTACATGCCAACAGGGATTAGTGAAAATTATATGAAAGAATTGGCATGGCCCACAAGGATGAGAAACGTGATATAGGTAACTTGAGGATAACTTTGAATCCGCCAGTATTTGTTTGAAATTTTAATTCTCTCCCTAAACTTTGAAGTAGTTGAGGAATTGAAAGAAGTAAATATTAAATTGATCTCACAGCGTAAACTGAGAATAAATATTGTTCCTGACAAGGGAAGAGTTTGGGTTCGAACATAAATGTTGTGATAAGACTTCGCATATGTATTCGTCCCCCGATGCTAATAATGCATGCAAAGTAATTCGACCGTATCAGGCCGCGTTTGTCCGCTACAGGGGGTTAAAGTCTGGAGCAAGTGGAAGATAGCTGTGGCAGCCGCTACAACTGTTTGAACAATTATTTATGACTCAAAATATCTACATGAACATACCTGACGAGGCTGACAAAGACTGCAAAGTCACAATACCGTATATCAACTAGTTTGGTAGATATAAGCCAGTATTTGTCTTTACAAAATGTAAGTGAGTTTTTTCTACAAAGTGAGTGAAACAGAAGGGAGAGTCACAATAGGCACAAGGACAAAAACCACATTAGGGCAACCTCCAAAATGATACGAATCTCACAAAAAATTGAATTTCGGTGGTGGGGTTCGTATCCCCTCTGCGTACGTCCCTCTCCGTAACTGTCAACAAATTAAAGAGTGGAAAATAAAGTGACATTTGGCATCGTGTTCATGGAGTGTGATTTTGAAGGTTCCTCTGTATGCCTATTTTGATTTTCCCTTCTGTTTTACTAAGTTTGGGGGTAAACATAACTTGCATTTGTGAAGACAAGTACTGGCCTATATCTGACAAACTATTTGTTACACGGTATTGTCCATGTGTACATTTGGAAAAAGAAATGCGTGTTCGAACCGAAAATGCGGGAGCCGAAAATGCGGGAAAATGTCTTCCAATTGCTCCAATCTTCCACTTGCTCCAAACTTTAACGCCCTGTAGCGGACAAACGAAGCCTTACCCAATCGAACTGCTTTACATTCATTATCAGCATCGGGGTACAAATTTATATATACGAAGTCTTATCAAAACATTCCTGTTCGAACCCAAACCTTCCTTTGTGCGTACTTGTAACTCATAAAATTATTGATTAATGACCAGTGACATATTCTTAGTGTTTGCTCGGAACTTATTACATTACTTTTAATAGCATTCTACATTCAATGTAGTAGAGAAAACCTATACTAACAAATATACTATGTATATAGTCCTCATTCTTCATAATTCGTGTAAAATATACTTTAGGTATATTGATCACAACTTCTTGAAGAACTTTTAAAAATATAGTGATTAGAGAAAATATTGGAGCTGGTAAATATCATATTATTCTTAAAATATACAGTAATGATGTGGCAAGGAATCAATGTGATATTTCTGACAACATCAGTTTCAGACAAAAGATTTATTTAAATAACACGTAGTGTCAAGTGTATTATGTCTTGTAAATGGAAATCACAGTTTCACTGATCGGTGTTAGATGTACAATTTATTACTTTTAGACTTATTAAATTGTACATCTAGCACCGATTATTGTTCACAGAAAAGATTCAACGCGATAAGTTTAAATAAAACTTAAATGAAAACAAGATACTTCAGATACATGAGCGATTGAAATAGCTGCTGAAAAGCGAGCAATTGCAAGTAAAAGGATTTGTCCATGGAGGAAACCGCATCGAAATAATCCAACAAGTACTAAATGAACAGTTCCCAACCATTTTGGAGATAAATATTAACTAGATTCTCACTTTCAATTTCTGCTTGTTTATTTAATAGGGGACGAGAGAAAGACTTTCTCTCTTCCTTGTTTATAGCTTCAGGAGAAAATTATGGCTCCGAAATAAATTGTTAGATAACCATTTTAGGCGACCATTGTTGGAAGCGTTTTGGACTAAGAAGCAAACATACTGATGGGGCTGGAAATAATTATTTAATTTTCTCCTCCGTTATGATTAGAATTTTAAAGTACCAGGTGATCATTAAATAAGTATCGCTGCTCAGAGTACTGTGGAGACGTAACCACTGGACAGAATGCAACCAAATGTGGTAGGATCAGATTTGGGAAGATGCAGAAGCGATTGGTGCAGAAAAATAATAGTTCCAATTTGCGCCACCAGAGTAAGTTATGGCGCTGTACAACGCCACTGAAGTGCAGCATGGAAGAAAAACGACACGAGGGACGCTAAATGATAAGAAAGGGTGTCATGATCTCTCATGTGGGTCTCGTCCCATTGATTACTACCCGTGGTCAGTGGCGAATTTACGGGGGGAGGGCGTTTGTTCTGAAGCCCCCTGTAAATGTCGAGATCTCTTAACAAAGGACAGAAATGTTAGTCGTGCCTAATGCGCAGAAACTGCAAGCTCCCCGTACAATTGTGTACCGGTACATGTGCTGTGCCGCTATTTGCTCATTAAAGTGCTTCCCTCCAACTTCTTTTTTCCATTTTGCTTCCGTGTCTCTTCTTATCCCGCCACTAAACTACGGGCAGTGGCCACAAAGGCCTTTGTTTTGTTTTGTTTCGACCTCCTGCTGGACTTTGATAGGAGGGGGGACGATCGCTGCTTATGTGTATAGGACATTAACATTACGGCGTTTGTTTTAGACACTCCGGTATCTTCAGGGCTTTTGATGGGCGTTACGGGGGGGCGGGCTTTCGGGCTTCAGCCCAAACGCCCTTCCCCCGTAAATTCGCCACTGACCACGGGTAGTAATCAATACTACGAGGCCCACATGGGTGATCATGACACCCTTTCTTATCATTTAGCGTCCCTCGTGTCGTTTTTTTTCATGCTGCACTTCAGTGGCGTTGTACAGCGCCACAATTTACTCTGGTGGCGCAAATTGGAACTATTTTTTTCTCCACCAATCGCTTCTGCATCTTCCCAATTCTTCTCCTACCACATTTGGTTGCATTCTGTCCAGTTGTTACGTCTCCACAGTTCTCTGAGCAGCGATACTTATTTCATGATCACCTGGTATCTGCGCATGCAAATTTGTTTACTCGAGCGCAATTCCTTTGCGAGATATCGATGATATAATAGACAAATTCTGTTTGTGGACAGTGATCAAAAAGTGTGGAAATACCTTTATATTCTTAAATTGTTGAAAGAAATAGAAGGTAAATACACAGACATGGTTACTGGGTGGATGTTGGAGGATATGTTCGCTACAAGTTGGAGGATATGTTCTTTATGATCGCCATTCTGAAGTCCGCCATATTGAATCTCGATTGATTTTCCTAAATGTTTTTTCCTTATCATGTAATAATTCATTCTGTGCTAGAAGTTTGCAATAAATATGTTTCTGAAGTCAGTTTCGCCATAAATGTATTATTGTGAGATATAAGGGTATATGCCACTTCTATGCGGGTAATGATGCGATAGCTGAAAACACCTATTTCGTTTTGAAATAGCGGAATAAATGAAACCGAAATGAATACAAATTGTTCTGGGTATAGTACCTTATCGATATGGATTTGTATTTATTTGGATTTCATTTCTACGTTATTTCAAAACGAAATAAGTATTTTCAGGCCATCGCTCAAATTACCTGTAAACTATGTGCTCATTTCTACAAAATTATTATACAGTCAGCAGATAACGACAAGATACTGACGCACATCATATAGGATAGGAGTAATAACCAAATTAAACAAATGAACGAAATGAAAGTAGATGGTACACGCTCCTAGCAGAAGGTATACGATAATGTGAAAGGCTAACCAGATGGTATACGGCGTATACCTTCGCATACCCTCAACTACAGTCCTGCCCAAAAGTTAACAATAGAAAGAAAAGTCGAATAACAGGATATTTAAGTAATAAATGATAAGCACGATGTACAAATTCCACAGAACTCAGAGATAAGGGCCGGGACCTTAGCTACCTAGAAAAGGTGAACATATGCAAAAAATTTAAGGTTGAAAATGTTATATATGCAAGCATAAGAGAAGTAAAATAAATAATTTATTCATAAAGAACTTCCAACAGAGCTGTTTCAAAAACTTAGTTCAGAACATACTAAAAAGTATTAAATTATATCTAAAAAATAGCTATTAAAATGGCTTCTTTCTTCCTTAAATTAGATGGTCTTCAGGTTTAGTGGACATTATATGTTCCTTGGGTGAAGGAAATAATTAACGATCTCTTTCCTAAGTGTTTCTTTTTCTAATAGTACGGCTATAATTTTCACAGATGTATTCTACAGTTATGCTGCTTCAAAATAATATTTTAGGAACTGTTGTAGATAAAGAGTACCTTATACATAATATATAACATGTAATTACAGGCCGAAAGTATGTGATCAGCTTAGTTGCGGCGGGAGTATCTAAATCCCAGCCGAACTAATTTTTAAAGACCATCTAATCAAATATACTATTTCTATACCGTTCAAAGCGACGATACAAACACACAAGGCACTCGTATTTGAGAACACAACATATGAGATACGCTTATTAGTGGTTTAATAATGACAATCCACTATATTTATATTATTAACAATGAGTTCCCACTTGGAAAGCCGTTCTCTTACACACATTAAAATTGATTGCTCTGTTCTTTATAGAAACTATAGCGTGTTCCCAATTACATACCATAAATCTCGATTACAAAAATATTGAACTGTTCATCAATAAGTTAAGTAAATTAACAGCCTAGTATTATATCAAAAAAGTCGTTTCTCTTTCCTTATTTTGGTCTCAGCACGTGCGACACCCCTAGAAACGACATTTCCTAACAGTAATAAGGACAATTAAGATCCGAACACATAGGATAAAATTAGGAAAAATTAAATCAATGGTGTTTGCCACAGTCATATACGAACCTGGCATTTTTGTTATATTTACCCAGTTAGGCATTTTAACTTGGCACTATGGCTTATCTTACCCATAGAAGTGTCGAACCCAATGATCACTTCCAACGAAAAAGAAAATCATTTCTTGAAGGCCTAATTTAGCAGTCATGAACTCCATGTTTAATATATCAATGTATGGCTTCCATACCAATGCATATTGCTCCTTACTTAGGCTCAATGTTTTTTCCTTTGTAGCCACATAGTGATCTTGCCACTTCAAAGCAAAATGCAAATTCAGTTTCATATTCTAGAATAAACATTAATGAGTGAATAATTATTATTTCAACACATTTAACGAATTTAAAATGATAAATTCAAAGTACAGAAGTATTTTGTTGTGTTTTATAATTTATGCTATAAACAACATATTCTTATGTCAGAGTAAAATGTTAATTTTCTCAAGTTCTTATCTCATTAATTTCTCTAAAGCAACCAAAACTAATTACCTTTTATATTATATACAAGTAAAATAAGAATGAACATTTTGAATATACAGGGTGTCCCATAAGTCTGGAACGGGTCATTTATCTTGCAATCAATAAGGGGACTGGAATGTTTTCATTGCGTAAGTGTAGGGCCCCTATTAATTCTAACCCACATTAATCTTTTCCATGACCTATTATAATTTAAAGGTTTCAGTTGAATCCAATATGGCGGATACTAAGATGGTGGACGGTGTTGACGGTCATCCAGACAAATGTCTCTCCACTTACATTGGATACTTACACCATGAGAACATTCCAGTACTTTATAAATGGTCCGTTCTAGACTTATGGGACACCCCGTATATGCTACATTTGTGTAGTAGAAACTTGGTATAATACGGAAACTTTGATTCCTTTATCACTGAAAATAAGCAGTTATAAGCCAAAATGAATATGCAACGATGAACGTACCTCTCTGTAATACATATAAAAAATTCCAGAGTATTTCTGGTATCCAAGTTATTTGTTAACGAAACATATTTCTTGAGTCAAGTTTTATAATCCTAAAGTTACGTAATTGAGCTTTCCGAGTGTAGTCAATTCAGCCCTTCTAGTATACGTAAAGATAGGAATTAGAAGGTTTGAGTGTTCAGCATTGTTAGATATAACGTTAATTACTTACTACATATTTTCCTTTAGTTCACAATGGTTTGTGGTGTCCTCAAATTTTCGAACGTTAATTTAACTCATTTCCCGACGTCATAAAATATGAAAGTTTGCACAGCGACTAAGTCAGGTGACAATACATGGTTGCCTTCATATATTTATATATTTTAAAAGCATTTTTTTAAAAATATGAACTTCTTTATAGTAAAACGACACTAGCCTGCAACGACGTTGCGTTTGACTGGTTGCAGAACACCGAAATTTAGTGAAAAAAAATCACCTTGTGTAAAAGGATCCGAACACCGAAATTATTCGAGAAAATAATTTTTAAAAAAAGCGTTTTAAAACATTTTTCTTACACAATCGTATTGAAAACTAAAAAAATAATTTTGTTTAGGCATGAATAAAAATAAAAGCATGAGGCGCCCCAATTGAAGAATTTATAAAGTGATTGTATATGGGAGCGCGCCTCATACATTTCTTTTTAGTAAAGCATAAACAAATTCATTTTTTACTTTTTGGTACGAATTGTTTAAGAAAAGTATGTTTTTAAAAATGTATTTTTTTTTATATATGAGATTAACAACGACATAGGTCTTTTAAGTCTCTGTGCAAGTTTATTGAGATTGATTGTTCCAAATACAAGATTTCTATTTTGCTATTTTCAACATTCATCGGTAATCTTAGTATGAACCGATCGATTCAGTATTTATTCGAGTTATCTTTCTTTCGATTCGAGTTTATTGCTTAAACTCCCTTTTCTTGCATAAGTGTATCGAGTAATATCTAGACTTCCGATGTACACGGCAACTTTGGTTAAATTGGTTGTGTACGTTATAAAAAATATAATTAAAAAGTGATTTTTAAAAAAACAAGCTTTTATAAGATTGACTAAAAACTAAAAAAAATAATAAATTGAATTAATCTTATGAATCGTAAAATAAAAGTGTGGGTGCTCTTAGATATTATGATTTTATGATAAGGAGAGCATCCACGCTTTTATTTTCCCATTCATAAGATTAGTTCAATTTATTTAGTTTTAGTTTTTAGTCAATCTTAAGAAGAGTGTATTTTGTAAAAAATATTTTTTTAAAATTATTTTTATGTATAATAGATAAATTTTAATCTCCTGCGAGATAGGCAACCCAAATTTCACAAAATAGCTGCGGCGTTGCGTGCATTTAAGGATAATTTCCAATTATTTTAATTAATGAATTACTGTTAACTGGATTATTTTGTCGTATATCTAATGATTGAATATTTTATTGTCATCGGAAGCAAGCAAGTTTACAGAATTTCAAGGAAATCGGGCGTTGGGAAGTGAGTTTAAAATCGATTGCAAAATTTGTACCGAACAGACAAATAAGAAAGCTAGTTAATTTGTACGGAACAGACAGACAAGAAAGCGAGTTACTAAAAACGTGTTAAAATGGTTATTGTATGGGTTGAAAATGAAGTTTTTACCCGGAGAGTTTAATTTATACAAGATGAGTACATTTAGTTTTCGTTGTATATATATATATTTAGGTACGCCAAACACGAGTTAGCGGATGAGCATTTTCTCCCGAAGCGTGATTGTTGATCCCTGGCAGCACAGAATATCGGTATAATATCGGCCCAATACTGGTCCAATATCGAACATGCTTGGCCCAGTATTTGGACGATATTGGCCTGATAGCCTGTCCTGCTTGGTGTATTTTGCCTGTGTGGGTTTTGAGTTGCCTTTTCCAAGGTATGGCCTGTAAGAACAGAGTGCGGTAGGGAATAAGACTTTGGGTGAAATATCAACCGATATACAGATGCTTATCAGAATAATGGAAACACCTGTAGTTGGCAACACGTCAGATGTATGGATTGGCAGTGGTGTCGTGGCGACCGCAGCGCCGGACTGCTGGTGGTGGTGTGTTAGGTCGGTCTCCAAACTACGTCAGGCGTCGTGGAAAGGAGTGTAGTGGCTGCAGCAGACGGAGGTAGTGTAAAATGGGAGACCTCTCAGAGTTTCAAAGAGGGCAAATTGTTGGTGCGCGGTTATGTGGAGTGAGTGTGACGGCAATGGCTAGTGTGTTAGGTGTGTCGCCAGGGACAGTGTCGAAGGTGATGACGGTCTACACAACACACGGGAAAACCACATCTGGGAAGCGGAACAGTGGGCGGAAGAAAAGCATCAGTGACAGGGCACGCCGGGTATTAAAGCGCATTGTCACGCGGAACCGTCGTGCCACTCCGGCGCAAGTGACGGAGGAACTCAATCAGCACCTCCCCCAACCTGTTTCGACAATCACAGTCCGCCGCGAATTACATGACATGAACTTACGGGGTCATTTACGAAATTTGTCCCTCTGCCATTTTGAATGGAGGCAACATATCAATCCCGGAGTTGTTACGAAATTACATACAAGGGCTTTTAAACGTTAGTTGTGCCTTTCGGTAATTTGAAATATTTTAGTTATTCCCATCTAGCCCTTCGGCGGGTCTCAAGTATATCTTTTAGCTACAAAACTTCGCTCCTCAAAATAGTGCAGTTCGCGTTTCGATATTCTTAACACTTGTATTTCCATCGTTCCGGAAATACAGAAAGTCGGTACACACTTAATACATTAATTAACAAACATTCATAGAAGTTCATTAACTTTTACTGCTACAAAATGTTCCATTTTGGTACACCCAGAAATGTATTACCATTTTCATTTCCAGGTATTTTGTGTTCAAATAGTGGCTTTATAAGCACTCATCCTTACTCATTTTCACTATCTTCCATATGCGATTCAGCATTCTTCAATCTTCCAAATTCTTGGATGGTGTTTGTTTAACCAAGCCACCAAGGGTTAGACAGTTAATTGTTTGCAGAGGGCTGGTCCACTCTTGTACTAACAAGGAGACCATCAATGAGGTAATATCGAAACTTAGAATGAAATTTGGTTGAGAAAATTTACATCCTATAGAGAGGTAATTAAAAAAATAGCTGCCAACATTAATTGCAGGTACCGAGATAGGGACTTGAATATTTGTGAATAGCTGCACAAGAAGTGTATTTTTCATGATATAATCAACAGATGAAACTTATGTTTCACTTTCGTCCAGGAATGAAACTCTACCAAGATGTAGCATTAACTCCCACACTTCAGCACTCCTCCCCATGGACGTATTTACGGGGTCTGGGTCACCCGAAATTCAGTTTCATTGTAAAATACAAAGAAATGTGCCTATTTTACAGAAAAAAGTACATTTCGGGAGAACAGATCCTTTAAATAGATCCATCGCGAGACGTGCTTCGGTTTGGAAGAAACAAAATCTGCACTGTTGCATCGCAGGACGAAAGTGAAGCAGAAATTATTTATGTTGATTGAATCAGAAAAAATACACTTTTTGTACACTCTGACTAAAATTCCAGCCCCTGTCTCGCTACCTTGCAGTGATTATGGACGGCTATTTTTTGTATATAACCTCTCTATATTACGTAGATTATCCTAGCAAAATTTAAGGATAGGTTTCGATATGATTTCATTAACGGTCTCCTTGCAAGCCCAGATTTATGCGAATTACAGGGCAGAAAATAGATGGTTGATAATTCATTCTAAAATAACGATAATCGTTTAACGGTTTTCTATGTATAAGTGCAACTAATATAGTTCTGTCGAAATTTGATCCTTCAAAGATAAATTCCATAACATAAAATAAGACATACCAAAAAATCAGAAATAATCTCCTCAGCAGCAATGACACGTCTTCAGAGCTCGGGATCCTATGGCGCAGCTGAACGTGAACTATATAGATCATCCAGTGTATGTATCATCTCATCGACGGCGCGGAAGTTCTCCGAGATGAAAAGGAACAATTGATAACCTGAAGGTTCAATGTTAGGAGAATATGGGGGCTGCATTAATGTTTCCCAACCAAGTAGGAGAATGGTATCATAGGTAACCTTAGTAGCGTGTGGCTTCGCGATGTTCTGTAACAGAATGACACTTCTGCGATTCACTACGGGTTTTAGTTCTTCATGAACATGTTCCAATTGCTAAGACTACACAACCGTACGGATTGGCTGTTCAGGTATTTACAGTCCACCAGACACGGAGCATAATCTTCTGTTGCAGTGCTGGTGATTTTGGTTGTTTGGTAGTGGGTCCATGTTGTGCCAACCAATGAAGATGTCGCTGTGGAGTATCGTAAAGAACCCTCTTTTCATCATAGACCAGCTCTCTGTCTAGAAGCTAATATTCACTGACAAGGCAACAAAGAAACATAGATATTTAATTGTGTCGTTTTCTCAGCTCATACAGAACGCATCGTTTTACTTTATACTGTGTCCCAAACTGATGGAGGTCTTGTCGAAAGTTTCCACACTGCAATTTAATGTTCATCTCAATATTTTATACGTTTGTTATTTACCGTACTTAATAGCCGCCTTGAGTGCCTCGCTGCCTATAGTTTGTGGATGCCTTGTAAATGGTGCGTTCTGGTTGTAAAAGCACCATTGTACTCTCCGCTCATTTACCACATTCCTGCTGAAGAGCTGGCATTTGTTTCTTCCCACTGCACTAATGTTATTACCCAGGTTAAACTCGTACAGCATACAGACGCGTATAACGTTGTTTGGATTTCCCACATTTGACCTACTCTCTCCCAGGTCCCCTTTTAACTGTGGAGACCACTGCTAGCCGGCTAGAAGAGGATGAGAAGAGACTACCTTCCTTTTTTTTATCTGTCTTTCTCCTGAACGAATGGCGCGAGGAGCGACTGTAGTTTTACTATGTGAAAATCCGACATAAATTTATTGATTTACTTTATAAATAGATGTTTCGTTAATACACCAGATAACAAACAAAAGAAGATCGATTTTGTTGTCGGACATGGTTGGATCACTGTTACCTGAAAACCTTTAATTTGTTCCAAGATCGTTCTAAGTAGTCCTTGGCATTTACGTTGTTAGACGTACGTTGCATATCTTCGTCTTGATATGGACCTACCAGTATTCCTTCCGCTTCAGATAGGCAAATTTTCCACTTTTCCTTGATCAAAAATATCCAGGACTGAGCCAAGATGCTTGAAGGTCATAGATAAGATTTAATTCTACTTTCATCTAGGAAAATTTATGTTCACTAGAAAACTATATTTTCAAGAAAAACATTACTTATGCTTGTCCAAAAATGATGTCCTCCCTAATTTATGGGGTAATTTTTTATGTAAAAGTTGCATACAAGGCTAATTGCAATTAATTACGAAATATATTTCTTGCCGCTGTCGACTTTAATGTATCGTATTCAGCAAGAGCGTAATAAACGAACACGTAACTTGAAAATATTTTAGGGTCTATTTAAGTCACTATTGGGTTCTGTTAAAAATGGTTTCTATCGATACTTCGTAGTACTAGAATGACCGCTAAAAGTATAAAGAAATTACAACAGTCACGGGCTAAGTAATATCAACAGTTGCACCTGAAAGCTAACCACTTGTCTGCTTCATACGGAAGATGTAATAAGAACATTGAAAATAGACTATATTTTTGGACGTGTTCCACTGCTAGAGATTAGCAAAACGGCAGCTTAAAAGATAAAGGATAAAATAGTGTAGTGAAACAAGTCCGACACCACTGGTTTTTTACGCTTCTTTCTCACGCAAATAGGTCAAGAAAAACTTTCACACAAGTAAATGCCACACAACACTCTTCACACAAATAGATAGAACCTAGACTCCAAAACACTGAAACACAAGTCTGTCCGAAGAAAGTGACGTTGTGAATAAGTAGCTGTAAATGCTAAATATGATTATATTATCCGATAATTCAGAAGGTGAAAGGTCTAAATAAATTAGAGGCAAGGACCATTATTTGCCCACAGTAAACTTATGTGTAAATAAAATGTTATTGAAAGCGTGATGATGTTCAGAATTGAAGAGTACGTGGAAAGAAGGGGGAGGTCTAAGGAAATTGACTTTTCGTAAAACGCATCACTCCCACATATTTACTACTCTAAAAACCGCTTTAACTTGGTGTATTATTTTCGTTTTTGGATTGAAACATTCCTAGCAGTTAGTTGTCATTGTGTATATACGTGTTACAAGTGGAAACTATTTTTTTAAAATTGACATCTTCCTTCCTTCCCTATACTTTTTCAATTACTATCCAGAAATCCAAGTGGGCAAGTAGGAGAACAAAGAATATCTGCTAACGTTTATTTAAATCAAATTTATGGCATTATTTAGTGCTTCTATCCACTGTACGATAGCAAGTCTTACATATGTACAGGGGTTTCATCTAACTAAAGTGCAGAACGTCGTAAGCTAACCGTCCAGTAAGAAACTTCTCTGTATTGTCAAGAGGACGGCAAATAAAAAATGTTAATAGACAACATTAGTATATAAAATCGGAAAACAGATAATAATATTGCAGCATCAATACTTACCCTTTTAGATTCGCTTATTTCGGATATTTGGTAGACCACAAGCCGAAGATACACCACCACCGGTTTACCTGTAGAACGTATAACATATATTAAGGAGAATAAGGTCGAATTATCAATTTGTTTTATTGTGTTTCGGTTTATAGATATTTATTTGTTGCTACAGTATGACCACGAGACTTGGTGTTACCACAGGATAAGAGCCACCCTTAAATTTGAACATGTTTGCCTTATTATCTTAAATGCTACTGGTGTGTAAAGTAGTGTCTCTAATCCATGCATTTTCTTTAAAGTGATCAGTTACTGAATATACACTGATCTTTCAAATCTGGTTCAGGAAATTTATTTTTTAGGTCGTACTTTTTCTATCATGTTTACTGACGTTGTCCGGATTTCCCCCGTTCTTTAGTCTATATTTATTATTATTATTAAAAATGCAAGTGTAGATCTTATTTATAGGTTCTTGTAATTATTTTATTCGTTTCCTTAGTTTTCTGGTTTTCTTTCTTTTCCACAACCTAATCCTGTTTTTTTAATGTATATCTTATTCCATGTTTGTAATTTAAGGTCATGTGTATTGTTATGTAATGTGAATTAGTATTTATTTAGTTTATTTTTTGTATACTTTTGTAATTATTTTTATTTACATTATTTTCTGTTTATTTCTTCAATTGATTAGTTTTTAGATTTTTATATTATTTTATCCTCAGGGTGATTGTATGTTCATTTTTTTAGTAATGTTATTTATTAATTCATTAATTATGGTTAGGAATATCATTTTTATGTTTGCTGGCAGTTTGAACTTTCGTGTTCAGTGAATTTTCTAGGTTGTAGTAGGATGTTTTATGTCACAGGTAATGCTTGTATCATTCAACATGAGAATTGTATTTTCTACTTTATTGTATATAATTGAGCATGTGAAACTACGCGTTGTGATCGTGATCTATTATAAAACAATCATATATCTATATGGTGGACTTAATAAACCACGAAGTTTTGCTTGAAAACTTAATAGTGACGTATTTAGGGTTGGTAATATTTAGAGAGTGGTTTCACTCCACTTTCCTCTGAAAGTAGTTAATGGATAGTGCTTATATTGCATTGAACTCATCGAAGCTATGATATATTTTAAAGCTTATATTGTTCTTAAGAAATAGATATGACATTTGCAGAGGAATTGAAATTATTCTATCAGACCACAGGGTCTGAACTGTGGCTAGATTAGGATAACAGTATCATCTGTTTGCTCTTTGAATGTCTTTTCTTAACAAACTATGATGCATGAAGGGAATATGCATAGTTCATCGATTACAAATAATTCTTTATTTGATAAGCATGTATACGTAATTCTGATTATAGCCTTTTAAAACAGTCTACTGTAACATCAAGAAAATGGACAAAGTACGTTATTTTCCTGTGATCTTCAATTTACAGAAATTAAATGTTAATCATGGAACTGTTTCTATATCGCTCGGAACGTTGGAAACAATCTTATACCTACTGCATGATTCAATAATTAAATAACTTAAGAACACATATGTTTGTTATTTCACCATTACTAGGATTCATTAATTTTGTTTTGTTTGTGCATGCATTGAAAACCTCCTGGCACAAACAGCACAAAAATCTTTATATAAACGCATATGAACTTTGTGTGAAACTACTACAAATGGTGAGTTTTATCTTTTTTTTTTTTTTTTTTTTTTTTTTTTTTTTTCTTGCATTTTTTTTTTATATTAATTTCATTTTTACTGAATTTCACATTACCCAGAGCACGTTTTATATCACTTTTAGTACATTTCCCTCTATTAAATGAACTTCTTGTGCATGAATTGAGTATCAACACACAAAATGTTCATATATATGTTGTGCACTAAAAATCCTGCGTAGTTCATATTAATTTCACATATAATGAACTAAACACGTGCTAAATTGGAACATATTGTGAACTTTTTATTTTTCGGGACATTTTGTGCACTTTAACTTTCATTTTCAGTACAACATCTATCTCACCATATGAGATCCATCGTTTTAGTATAAAAAATAACTACTTCAATTGCCTGAAGATAGGAAAATAAAATATGTACTAGTTAGAATAGAGAATTGTATTAACTTTCAAGAAAGTCAATCCCATAGATCGGATTATTCTCTGGCTTCCAGTGAATTTTAGAAAGCAATTAAACATCAAAGGCTTGTTTCATACATATTTCATTTACAATTTTTCAGTTTAAAATAGTTCTCAGAATAAGAGTTTTTTGTTTGCAGCTAGCGCTCTACAGAACTATCAATAGGAAGTTTACCGAAAAACGGTGTAGGTCACATTTTTTAGAATGAACAAATTGGGCTGTCAGCATCTTTTGATTTCGAATTCAATATTTTTTACTTCAAGGTGTCCCACCGAGCCATCGAAGCTTAGTGTTACAGTGTTGGCGTTGCATTTGGGAGGTCATGGGTTCGATCCCAGCAGTCGACCATCCTGACTGAGTTTTTATTCTCATTCACACTAGGCAAACGCTAGGATGGCACCTTCAACGTAGACCCTGGGCGACACGATCTCGAATTCTTTCCCCTCCCCTATCCCGGCCTGAGCCTTAGATGCCTAAAAGCCATAAATAAAATTCAAATTTCAATTCAACGTGTCCCCAAAGCCCACGAGAACACACAAATTTCATATTAAGGACACTAAAGATTTTTTTAAATTATGCAATTTTAAAATTTATCTCCAAATTGATTCAAATGTTTGTTCTTCAGAACCACCAGATATGATATTTAGCGAAAATTGGATGATTTTTTTTTAATTCAGCTACTTTATGCTACCCATATTTTAGATTTTCAAATTAAATATATATACTTAAAAGTGGATTTGCGATAAATTCGCCCTATGACTATATATTCGATAATGTGCTCACAAAGTCGTTTAATATTTTAGATCTGCAAGAAATATAAGATAAGCGGATAGTCAATCCGTTTCTGTTAGTGTGCTTGGATTATAATTGCCTGTTAAATAGTAATTTAAAATAATACTCTTTTTATGGTCTATCGTCTCCACATTAAAAAGTGATAGGATATGATTCTGAGTGCTGGATGCATGAAATTTAGATACCTAGGGCAATATTTTAAAATTATAGTTATGACTGTTAGAATTCTACTGTTTGCTTTATAATGAATGAAGTTTGTTAATTTTAGTTATGGTTGAACCATCGCGCTCTACTTAACGATACTGGAGTGATTGCTTAGTGTCGAAACATAGACACCAGAGCAAATATTTAACCTCGTTTGCCCACTTTCAATCTAATCTAACATGGACCAAATTTTCAATTTTAACCCGGCTTCTTACGCTTGTTATTGCTGTGCGGCTCGTTTTTTATTTATGTTGTAATTACTGAGTTATTCATATAATTATGTACCGTATTTTGCATATAATAAGATAAGTGTACCGACTATGGCCCGCGTCCCCAATATCCTCCTCCTCCCATCTCTTCAGCTTTCCGATGTTGCTACTAGATGTGAATGTAAATTATATCCTCATGACAAGATAAAACATTTTTGCGCGACTCATTTGTTTG
The DNA here is from genome assembly GCA_022664845.1 of Lepisma saccharinum. Classification (NCBI taxonomy): domain Eukaryota; kingdom Metazoa; phylum Arthropoda; class Insecta; order Zygentoma; family Lepismatidae; genus Lepisma; species Lepisma saccharinum. The sequence continues at coordinate 764 of JAGDQP010024538.1, read as the reverse complement.
CGAGTGGTGTTAGCCTCAGCAGCTCCAGTTGAAGTGGCATATTGAGCAAGAAACTATTTTGCTGTTATTTTAACAAAATAAGTAATGTTTCGTTTCAGTATCTATTGTTTAAAACTTAATCAGTATAATGTATGGATAATGTAGCTATGTGAGCATACGTGAACATAAAATGTGTGTGACGCAATGTATTGCATTGTGTAACTAGCAGACGTCAGAAAAAGTTAAGAGGTCAATAGTGCGCAATATGGCCCACCGCCATATCAGGCAAAATGCAGTAATAACTGTTTAAATTAAAAGAATTGGGAATTTGAAATATTTGTACTGAATACTCATGATCATAATATTTATTAATTAAAACGAAGATAATGCCAGGTAATAAGGAAGTTATCAATTCCAATACAAAGAATAAGAAGATTAAAACCGAAACAATGCAAGTGTCATCACGTTGAAAATGACCAGAATTTCACAACTGCTTCTAATAGTCCTGAACACCCGACACTGAGTTGCTCCAAGTCTTGTGAATCTTTGTTTGTTACCTTTATCAGGCAGACAAGGTTGTAGACATGCATCTTTGCGTGTCGTAGCGCAAATACTTTCATGAAGAGTCTGTTGGAATCACCGCTAAAGATCGCGAATGATTTCTTTCTCCCTCATATGAAATGTGACGTTCTAAACTTCTTCCTTTGTGTTACACTTCTCCTTATTTACTCACATTTTTTATTCTTGTATATTTATTTGTTTTTCACAAATTTTGGCATTTTGTA
>JAGDQP010024537.1:0-26082 GCA_022664845.1 Lepisma saccharinum | reverse complement strand
TTTTCCTATTTATTATTAGATTCTATAACTTTTTACTATTTATTATTAGATTCATATAACATCCTATTTATAATTAGATTTATATAACTTTTTCCTATTTATTATTATATTTATATAACTTTTTTCTATTTATTATTAGATTTATATAACTTTTCCTATTTATTATTAGATTTATAGAACTTTTCCTATTTATTATTAGATTTATATAAATTTTTCCTATTTATTATTAGATTTATATAACATTTTCCTATTTATCATTAGATTTATATAACTTTTTACTATTTTTTATTAGATTTATATAACATTCTATTTATTATTAGATTTATAGAACTTTTCCTATTTATTATTAGATTTATATAACATTTTCCTATTTATTATTAGATTCTATAACTTTTTACTATTTATTATTAGATTCATATAACATCCTATTTATAATTAGATTTATATAATATTTTCCTATTTATCATTAGATTTATATAACTTTTTTCCTGTTTATTATTAGATTCATATAACATCCTATTTATAATTAGATTTATATAAATTTTTCCTATTTATTATTAGATTTATGAAACTCTTTCCTATTTATTATTAGATTTATATAACTTGTTCCTATTTATTATTGGATTTATGGAACTTTTTCCTTATTATTATTGGATTTATATATGAAGACACCAGAAACGAAGTGACATTGACGAATAAAAGAATGTTCAGGTATTCTTTTATACAAACTATGAATCTTATTCCAACTTAAGCTTAAAATATTGCAACGATTCTTCAAAGAGAAAATTCAAACTTTTGGAGTTTGAAACGCTGTGTTCTATGCTTCACATATGTTGTTTATTATAACTAGGTAATACAATATCTAAAAAGCTGAAGTAGTGCCATGTGAAAGAAAAGCTATACTAGGTTGGCAAAACTGGTAGTCCGATGCCAACACTTCTTCTAATATTCACTATACTGGTGCAAATCACTTTCCGAAAACTAAATTTTATTGTAGTGCATTGTTTTAAATTTATGGCGAAATATAAATTACATATACCATTGTTGCAATGAGTCAATTTGGGGCTCGAAGTTGCAAACACTGCATCTCGAAAACGAAGCGGAATTCGGCTCATGTTTATACGAACTTCGTTTCTTGTTTCGATGTGCGGATTCACCTCTCAACTTTTGTAACCATCTTTTCTTTACACCCTGTATATAACCACAAATTTAGAAGAACGTTACTTCTCCGAGTGACGCTAAGAAACGAGTCTGTTAGCGGCACTCACATATATACAGCGCATTTCGGATCTAGCGAGCTATAAGCCCGATTTTGATGCTTGAACTTGCATTTGAAAACCCTTTTACATACTAGGAGACAGAAAAGAATGGGTCGATAGGACCTCCCTTGGACCCTGTAGGGTTGTTTATATCTTTTTTTTTAATTTCACATTTCTGGTGATAGCACTTACCCCAGACCATATAGGCGGCCGAAGCTTGTGGAATCGTAATAAAAAAATACCTTTCAAGCGGTGTATCACACATCAAAATCGATGAAGGGATAAAAAAATTATGATCTTTTCAGCCTAATCACAGAATTTTTACGAATGATAGAAAAGGGCCTCTGTCATTCTGTCTGTCTTTTTACTTTAGCCCAAAATAGTTGGTACCAGGGTGTTTTGGGGGTCAATTGCGAGCTCCAACACGTTTGAGATAAATCGAATCCTTTTTTTGATAGGAGTAACCGTTTTCGAGATACGGAGTGTACTATGGTCTAAAACCTACCTTTTTATGAAGACTATACACTTATTTTTAATGTACAACCTTACAAAATAAGTGATATCAGTACAAGAACCCCTTCGGGGTAAAGGGAAGAGTGACGCAAGAATTCTTTATGTCACCATGGGGGAAGGGAGGATACTAAGTCTCTTAATTTTATTACAAAGGAAACAATTCCGCCATAGTGAAATAAAGAAAGTCACTCGCAAAATGGATATCATTTCTTTTGTGAAAAGAATTCTTGCTTCATTCTTCCCTTTACCCCGATGGGATTCTTGTACTGATATATATGACACATAATTGACATATTCTTGCACATGGACACATTAAGGTACAAAGTTTCTTTGTACAAAATATCACCGTTTGTGTCACATATAATTATTTTGGGTAATAGATAAAATATTCCCTGGAACATTTTTATCTGTCAATATCACTTTGTATCCCTTAGCTTCTGGACTGGACATATAAAATGTGGATTAGGGATGGGCACTTGGATCCTTACTACCCGGCCAGATACTTTTGGAGCCGGATACCCGGATCCGGATCAGGATACCGACCGGTTCTCGGTTCTTTCAGGATCCGGTTCCGCCCACCCCTAATGTGGATAAAACTAGAGATAATGGTTATTAAATAGACATCTTAAAAATCACATCGCACTGTTTTATTTTGACATTCGTTTATTACAGGCAAACACAACTGGGGATATTGTGCATCAACTTATTCGCAGAGATATGAACGCTGGTGTCAAAGAAGAGGTAGTATATAAAACAAAGTTAAAAATGACGGTATTACTTCAAGCTTTTACCAACCTTACTTTACAATAAACAATAAAGTTAAATAAGTTATTTCAGAAACCGGACTTCTCCACTCCCTTGCTGTTTTGTGTAATGCCTGGTATCATGGTATCTTGGTGATTTATTTTCAATATTCAGAGATCGGGAAGGTAGTGGCCAGGGCCTAGTAATCTACCCTCCCGGCATTCGCTAGTGACCTTAAAGGAAACCTTGAACAACTAGAGTAAGGATGACTCGAAACCTACTTCATCTTCCTGTACTGTTACTAGATCCGTCATGGTAACTCAGAATATTTATTATTCCTTTCGGATATTAGTTATATATCTGACAAGGGCACGCCACTCTTTCTTGACGAGCCATTTCAGTAAAGGGTGTATCAAGTTTCTTATTTTGCATGGACGAAATTGGCTCAACTTAACGTAACTCACTGGAGAAGGTATATGGAAAATATGCCATAGATATCCATTTTTAACCTGACCTCCCCCAACCTCACTCTACAGCACGGAGTTCTCTCTCCACCTCTCCTCTGCCCTGGAGTTCTCCACTCGACCTCACTGTCCAGCACGGAGTTCGTCATCATGCTCCACTAGACCTCACATTCCAAGATGGAAGTTGAGGTCGAATGAAGGTGAGATTTAACCTTCGGAGGTCGTTCACCATCTCTGCCCTAGGTAATGTGTGTGTACCACAATAATGAAAACCGATGTCGAAGTAATGAGTAGAACAGAAATCATGAAAAACTTTAGTTCTTGGAGTGACGCTCACAAACGAGTCTATTAACGGTACTCACATATGAACATACGGCTAATTTCGGATCTAGCAAACTATAAGCCCGATTTTGATGCTTGAACTTCCGTTTGGAAACTCTTTGCTATACTAACAATAAGATACAGAAAAAAAATTGGGTCGGTAGACCTTCCTAGGGAGGTTCGAAAAAAAATATATCAAAATTTCACATTTCTGATTATAGCACTGACCCAGACCATATAGGCGGCCAAATCTTGCGGAATCGTAATCTATGCTTCAATACATTTCAAGCCGTGTATTATAGGTCAAAATCGGTGAAGGGGTTTAAAAGTTATGACTTTTATTTAGCCCAATCACAGAATTTTCACAGATGATCGAAAAGTGTTTCTGTCATTCTGTCTGTCTTTTTGTTTTAGCCAGAAAATGATTGGTCCATGGGGTTTTGGGGATCAATTGCGGGCCCCATTGGGATAAAAATGCTTAGTTTTTAATAGGACTTACAGTTTTCGAGATTCGGAGCCTACCAGGTCCATAATCGCCCTTTTGTATGAAAATTATGCATTTTTAAAAAAACTAGGAGCCTTGCAAGATAAGTGACATCAGTACAAAAAACTCTACAGGGTAAAGGGAAGAGTGAGGCAAGAATTCTACTCACGAAAGAAGTGAAATCCATTTTGCGAGTGACTTTCCTTGTGCCACTATGAAGGAAGGGAAGATACTAAGTCTCTTAATTTTATTACAAAGGAAACACTTCCGCCGTAGGATACCTAGAAAGTCACTCGCAAAATGGATATGACTTCTTTCGTGAGTAGAATTCTTGCGTTACTCTTCCCTCTACCCCGAAGGGATTTTTGTACTGATATTTTCTGCACCACAAAAATCACATGAAGGCAAATTTCTCATCTGTGAATATTTTACAATTGTCGAAGCATTGTAAACAGAAACCTCAGATGTAGGATATTTTGGCAGCTTGTCTAACCAGCTTTGTATGAATTATATTTCCAAAAGTCCGAGTACATTGTGGAAAAGAGTTGATCACTGATTGTAAAAAAATAACGCGATTACATTTATAAACCATGTAGTCTTTCTATTAACTTACAAATGCAATTAGAAATATATCTAAATTTCCAATAATAACTTATTATTACAGATCCACAATATATTATTATAATAACCTAATCATTACATATTTAATTTCACATCTGATTATAACACTTCCTTCACACTTTTCCTGCTTTCTTCCGAAATTTTTCAAATTGATAACTTCGTGTACTAACACTCCTCCAGAAATGGAAATTCACTTTGTAGGCATTTGTCTTAGATCTATATCAATTGATACTAGTTTTGCCGAAATCACTGATCAAGGAAGGGGGACGTTTCTTTATGAGTGTATCGTGAACTCTGAAACTCTATTTTTCGCGGAAGCCCTTAATGATCATCTAAAGCAACGATCTCCAACAAAAGATGGCAGCAGTACTACCTCCGTATATGTATAATATATTTTCACCGTTACACAAAATTTCCTTGCTGCTCCTACAAATTCAAGCCTAGAGAGTTCAAACTTTTAGGGAAGAAAGTTCATAACCAATTCAAGAGTATGATTGATGCCGATTTTTAATTTTCTTTTTTTGTTTATTATTAAAAGAGCTTCATTGTTATAGTTTTCGATATTCGCAATAACATTGAAGCGATTTCAACAATGAAGGAAAACGAAAATAAAAAATCTGCATTCATTGAACTCTTGAATTGGTTATGAGCTTTCTTCCCTGAAAGTTTGAACTCTCTAGGCTTGAATTTATAATAACAGCAAGGAAATTCCGTGCAATGATAAGAATACATTAGACATATACGGAGGTAGTGCTGCCATCTTTTGTTGGAGATCGTTGCTTTAGATTATCCTTATATGATAGAATCGAATCAACTGAAGATAGTGCAAAACTACAAGATCTGAAAAATGTCACAAAACAATATGACAGAAATAAATTTGTAATTCTTTATTTATTAACAAAAACCCAGATACAGCACTAATTAGCATTTTACACCATTTAACTAGTGTTAGAGAAGCGCAAGGCTCTATATTTTACGAAAAGGAACATATAATAATTGTAAATACTTGATTTGTGGAGTAAACATTTCGAGAGCGAAAGGGTTAAGGATTATGTTCCAAAACTGAAATCATCACAAATAATGCGTACAGGAATCTTGGATCTATTTACCGATTACACGTGAGTAAGTTCTCAGCTGGTGCAGTCATGTATCCGATAGGACTCCAAACATTCAGTTACATATTAGAGATATGCAGTGAGATTTTTGCAATTACTAATGTATAGAAAAACTACATTATATCCGGCATACATGTTGCATAGGGAATCAACGAGAAAGTTTAAAATACAAGATTTTGAACAAAGAAGACACCCACATGATCTGTTTTTCGTATACAGAATAATCTCTATAAATAAAAATGAAAGTAAGTAAGTTTGTATCCAATATTATAATTTATGCATTTTTATCACTCTTGTGTGCCGCCTGTTATGTTGTGTTATAAATAAATTAATACACAAAGAGGGAAAGACTTATAAGTAGAGTAGATACTAATTAATGAATAAGAGAATTCATAATTGAGGGGTCGATTTAGATATGGGAATAAGCCACATAGTTAATAATGACGTCATTATTTAGTCACTTTCACCTGACATCTGTTTACAATCTGATAATTTAAATCACTGTTTTTATGTTGGATGGACTCTAAAGCCTCGAGAATTCATTCGACATCAAACAATGACAGAAATTATCAGATTGTAAACAGATCTCAGGTTAATAAATAGTAATCAAACTTTTTTGACTTCTTTTATGCACTGACGCTTTTACGCGCGTACACGAACGCGTTTTTCATATATCTTTTATTCACTTACAACATGTCGTGCGAGTAGGTGGAAGAGAAAAGTGACTCGCTAATGTTACCAGTGTGCATGCGATAGGAAAACTTCTGAGCAAACTGGCTTAAGAACGCCTGGCAACACTCCGACTGCTTGGTTTGCTTCTCGCGTTGTCATGAACACGAACGAGTGTCTTTGAGTACGCTACAGTAGAAAACTTCGACGCAATTGTATAAAGGCACATATTTTGTCTCATTGTTTTATAGAATGCACTGTTTGCGCTCCTTCTCATACGCGGATAGAAGCGCGAGCGCTTAAAATAGGCCTTATTGACTATGTAGCTTATCCCCATCTCTGACTAGATGGGTTTAGGGTTCAATGACGAAGAAACCACTTTAGTTCAACTATATATTTCCGATAGATTTCCAACCGTCTTTCTTACACAATCTATTTACATGAAACGCCTAATTTATAGAGAAAATAATCATTTTTGATTGAAATATTATAAATGTCTTACGATTATATATAGACTTAGTCTATTCTGTCTTGTAGATTTCTCAGAGAAATAGGATTCGAAGTCTAGTTATAAATGGGTTTTCTCCTTTCAGCTTCAACTATTTGCTAATGAACTCTCTCACAGGAAAATCAAACTCACGGCCTGTGGAATATTTCCTTTGGACATGACAGTATTACATTCAGTAAGTAATGAATATGAACATAGTTACGTTTAGAAGTGGATTATATGCATAGTTACAAGCAGAGTTGAAAATATCACAATTCTTTTTTCAAAGATGCTGATTGTTTTGATTCAAATATATTCTTTTATTCAAACTAATAGTTTTGATTTTAATAACTTGTGTCACTGAAACAGCTTCTATGATAGTTTTCCTTTCTTAATACCTTAACAACTGAATACGAAAGCAAAAATCACATATGTCTACTGTTACCCTACACTTCAATAGGAAATATAGCCATTGAAAATAGTTACAGCAGCTTGGAAAGAAAGGAAGGTATGACGTTAAGTCTGACTGACGGTACATTTTACAAAGGAAAGTTTACACGTAGGATACTTCTACGTTCCTTTCTTCAATACATGATGAATGAAGTTGTTTCCGAGGGGAATTCATTCTAATTAACTTCGAAAAAGATCACAAACATATTTCTGTTTATCAGCTTTCAGGAAGACGCTGATGCCGTATCACCTGCCTAAGTGCTATCTCAGCATTTGCCTGGTATGACTGAGGAAAAACCGTGGACAAACTTCAGTCTGCATGGTCGACCGCTGGGATTGAACCCAATAACCTTCCGAATGCTAAGCCAATACTCTACCACTGAGCTACAACAGCTCGGTTGTGATTTACCTTGTGTTTTCTAAGCCAATACTCAACCACTGAGCTACAACAGCTCGGTTGTGATTTACCTTGTGTTTTCTCTCTTCAGTTGGCGTGAAAGGGATTCGAACTCGTCATATTTTGGTTACTAGTACGGCATGCAAACCTCTGGAAACTTCTTCTAATTACCTTAAAAGAACGACAATGCACAATGTCCAATACAATATGTTACATTAGGTTTAGACTTCTCACTACCCTTCCGAAACCAATGAGACCAATGTGTGACGTACGGTGCGTCATGCATCTTCCATTAAAATAGGAAAAATAAAGTCTCTTGCACATTCCTTTCTTTAATAGAAAATCAACTAACAGGTATCTCGTTCTTGCCTTCCACCTTCTTTCATGAAGACCTGATATAGTGTTCGAATCATATTCTGCATTGGAAACACTGCTTCCGACAACCTGTAAACACGAATGTTTTGCTGATACTAGTACCTCACAGCAAATACATTCCCAAGTGAAATAAGCTTTAATTGTGATTGGAATTTCAGAATCTTTTATAGTAGCAATAGAAGTTTAAGGTAAATGATAAGGAAAATATCCAAGTTTCATGTCGCTGCACTAGGAAACAAATAACTACTACTATTGTATACAACTATTACTATGTTTAGTACTACTAGTAGTAGCATTGGCTTATTATGATTATCATTACTCTTTATATGTTTAATCAGCTGATTTTCAGCCCGTTGATGCTGGGTCCAAATGGTTTCGCCCCCCTCATCCCCTGTGAAGTGTCGAATAGAAAACACTAAGATAGCCGTTGTTAATGAACTGATGTAAAATATGCCCATATGGAGGGAGTCAACCCGGCAAACCATTGTGGTGTAGGTTGCTCAGCCTGTAAGAATGTATGTGACAATCATAATCTATTAACTCATTTTATATATGTCACTCTCTTCCCAACCCCAATCCTAGGGGTGTTCACCTACACATTACTTTTTTTTTCCAAATTATAAGTGATGTGTGTACTAAGTTTGGTTCAAATTATTCCAGGCGTTCCAGAGTTATGCTGTAACATACACACACATACATTTTTATACATATAGATTATAATATTGACTAATTTCCTGCCCCATTGACTGGCCATAATTTATCTGTATTCAGATGAGAAATTTCTAGTCCTCTGGATGAAAGAGCGAGTTAATATGTCCACGTTTCTTTGTACTATTTCCAGTAAGACCGCTGCCAACTCAAAACTATTTTCACAACTCAAAACCGATAATTTTGATTAATCATAATTGAAAGTTTTGCTGATTTTTTAAGTTCTATTGAAAAACAACAAAGAATGTGGTAACAATGCTACTGTATAAACAGTGTTACATTTCGAAGTTTTCACTTCCTGATCAGCGCCATCATTATGAAATTGTTTTGTATAAAGTAGTGCCAGTATTGAGGACGGATACAGGTATCTTACTGGGCTTGTGGAATACTGACAATAGCGTTCTCATGTGGCTTGTAGAAGTGATATGGAAATGAGACTTATATTGCCGGATACAGTGTAGTTTTTGGAGTTCGAATATGTAAATAATTCAAAATTAGCAAATTTTGAGTTTTAACACTATTATTACCGGGCAGCGATATATCTCTCTTCCATTTATTCAATTATAACATAGTTAATGAACATACTTCTTCAGAGAGATTTGCTTAAAATCAAGTCAGAACGTGCACTGTCAATAATATCGCCCCGTACATAAATTTGGGATCACTAAATAATAATTCGAACTAAAAATAAATATATTTTTTTTCTTGAAGACAGAAAATATTCTGGACTAACTCTTCCCTAGAATGATTAAGCCGGCATCTCGTTTGTAGTTAATCACTTCACAACAGATAAAAGAAAAACTGTTTCTAAAGAAAAACAACAGTTCGATAATTTATATAAACTGTATCCTGTTCCTTCATGTCTATATTTTTTTCCCATAATATAATTTCCACTGATCACCTCGCGGAAAAATACTGGCGCAAGCTTGAGAAAGCACTTCAGAATCCTTTTTTCCCTCTAAATCCTATTTCTTTAACACCTGTAAAAGTCATGTCACAAAGGCAAAGGTATTGCAGGAAAATGTACACAAAGTTGCATTCAAAATTCTAAAGAACATGCCAACAGGTGGAACACAAACTTCTGTGGAGTCACAAATACCCCAAGCCACTTCTCGCAGGTTATGTTTCATATCTGTAGGTTTCTTGGTCAAGTACCTTTACTTCAAAATAATTATCCAGTGTGTCAATGAAATAATGGTGAAAACTTTGGAAGCCGATTATTGACAACAAAACAGGAAAGGAGTTTCTTTGAAGCAACATGGAAGTTACGGATGCTTAAAAATACGGTGACATTGTCACAAATGACGTCATATTTCGTCGCATTATGACGTAAGCGCTGTAGGCATAGCGAATTACAATCAAACTGCTACATAATACATATATTTAAGCAATATTTATTCTTAAGGGAGTACCGAATACACAGGTTTCTCAACGTAAAAATGTTATTCTCAAGAAATAAATTTTTTTAATAGAGCACACATGGAAATGTCCTCTAAGGTGCAATGCCAATCATAAGCATAGCTTCAATTGGGTACTTTCGTCAATTGTGTTTGCTAAGCTGACACCACTTAGTCAGTATATGTCGAGATATGACGTCTCTTGTAACAATGTAACCTTATGTTCAATTTGTATTTATTTTATGACCTTCAGGCATCCCAGGCTCAGTCCAAATGCCTGATTAACTTTAAGAGCTCCTGTAAACTGCAAAAACTGTGCCTTTAAATTATGGGTACAAAATTCCAGTTTAGTTCCCACAAATTTTGAGAGGCAGTGGCGAATCTAGGGTTGTGTTTAGAGACGTGATTCTTTTCCTCCCAATTCTTGTGAGGTAACAGATTAATAAAAAGAAATACGAAGGTAAAATATGAATCCCTGTGTCCATCACTGATTCTAAAAAATTGGTGGTACATTATACTGTCTATTTTTCAGAGAGAGTGACGGACCCAGAGATTCATATTTTCCCTTTGTTTTCCTTTTCTAGTAATCTGTTCCCTCACAAGAACTGGGAAGCAAAGAACCACGCCTCTGAACCCAACCCTGGGTACGGCACTGCCTCTCAAAATTTGTGGGAATTAAATGGGAACTTTGTACCCACTGTTCAAAGGTATAATTCTTGCAGTGTAGCTCATAAACTACGCTTGGTTTGAAATTTCTTCAATCTAACATTTTGTTTGTAAATAACTTCCGAAGCTTGCGCCATTATTTCAGGGACATACTGTTTACATCTTCTACTATTTGTTGTATAATTTCTTTGATAACAATGGACTAACGGTTTTTGTTTTAAATTTCAGATAGCAGCCTCTGTTATGACGTACGTAGTTATCCTGATTCAATTTGTCAGTCAACCAATATTTCAGATGAATAGATCGACTGAATCCTACTCACAGGAAATTCCAATGGCTTTATCCAACATGAACGCTACGAGACTCTAAAAACTATTTCCTGAATTCTGTAGTAGTGATAATTTCCTGTTATTAGAAGCATTACTACTGATTACTTAACACGTACACTAAATTCGAAAGAGCGGAATATTTCATCCTACGGAAGCTGAAGTAAATACTACTCTTTTTGAGCGGATTTTCATCGAAAAAATGACGATAAATTTCCTCTCGAAAAAAGATGAGATCTATGGCAGTTTTTTTCAATGGGAACGTATTTTTTTTTCAGATGAAATTCCGTATATTCAGATAATATTTTCATATTTTTAACATAGAAACGACGAAATAAAATGTAAATAGAAGCAAAAGGGAATCTTATTCACAACTAGTAAGAAATAACAATAATGTTCTTATGAGTAAAACAAACTTGACCTCGATGGAATTTGAACCTGTTATCTTTCGAGCAGTGATCCAACGCCTTATCCACTATGCTAGTCGGGCACTGAGAGAGAACATCTTCCAAAGGCGTCTCTTTCGTCTGGTCTAGTACTTTAGAACAACGTTGAAATATTTCTTTTCTATATCCTAGTCTTACTGTTGACCCCTTCTGGTATGTTTTTGTCACTGCGAAAAGTTAACAGTTCTTGTATTATCATTTTTAACTAAACGCAATTGACTTATTAGTATTGATTCGTCTTTCGAAAGCTTTCGCGTTAACACATAGTGGAAAATAAACTTTATTAGTACCCATGATGCATTGTGAACCACTCTAAAAATATTAGAAATCATCCTTTCAAGTTTGAAAAATGAATTTCATTAGTGCAGCATAACATCAGAATCCCATCTAAAATGCTAATCATTCCTATCCAAAGCGAGAGCATTTTCTTCAAAAAAAACAAAAAACAACCTCTTTTCGATTTAAAAGTAATAGATTCCGATGAAATCACTTTCTTATCGAAAACAGAGTGAAACTTTCCGCTCGTCTGTGATTTAGTGCATGGGTACATTAAGTTTATATTCAATCTAGTTTTTCCAAAAAGTGTCTTCAAATCATAAGCGTTTCCATTATTTCTGTTTATCATTGATTTGAAAATAAAGATGTGTGTAGCAATTGATTGTTTAATTATTTTGAATCTAAAGAAAGCATGTCACAAGGTGAAATTGATACTGAAAATACATTCATGTTTATGTATATGGGCCAGTCTAGTATTTTTTGACTTTGGCACGCCACGATTTGGTCTATTTACACCTAGTTAAAATCCACAAATACCCTAGGTAGCCCCTGGCGAGATTCGAACTCGCAAGCTTGGATTCGCTGGCAGGCTTCGAACCCGCTCAGTTCGGCGCCTCCGTTTCGGCGCAGCGTTTCGGCACCGTAACGTTTCGGCGCCAGAGCTTTACCAAAGAATCACACCAGGGAAACTATTGTATTAAAGAGGTGTTAAAAACTTGGTCCATAAGATGCGACAGAAGAACAGATCCAAGTACTGTGTTCATGGAAGAGATGTAATGAGACGTTTATACTTTAGTAAGCACTTGAGAAACAATATTTCTTTTCAATAATTTAATTGTGAAGTGTTTTTCTCGGCGAAAAATGAATTTATTTATTTATTTACAACATAAACAGGCTGAGCTATAGCAGGAACGTAACTAGAGAGGAGCAGGATTCAGGGACGCTACTCGTAATTTCGTAATGGTGCAATTTCGTAATTTATTGTTTTATATTCCGAGAAAATAAGTTTCATATTTATTTACAATGCATTCTGCATACCTTGGGAACACTTTTTTATAAGATAAGAATCATCCTAAACGGCAAGGTTCGAGGTTGAGGTTCAAGTCTGACGGCGAAGTTGAGATTGAAGTCTAATCTCAGGTCGAGGTTGAACTATCATTTTAATTAATTTCTCTATTTATATTACGAATGCAACCTATTCTCATTAGCACCCTTGTACACTAGTGAAACATTCTGTCCTCTTATGGCCCTTAGGCATCTTTAACTCAACTCGTGGAAACTTAAATAATGCTTCAAAACTTTGTCAGAAGCAGTTAAAAGCAGAGTACAAGAAATAACGTTTTAAGTACTTCATTGATCATCAATTGTCATCAGGGCACCGTAAAATTAAAAAAGTACATCACAATGCACAAAGTACGTTAATAATTTCCGTTTTCCTCACTTTGGCGCCGAAACGGTAGCGCCGAAACGTAGCCTGCGCCAAAATGGTAGCGCCGAAACGTAGCGGACCCGGCAGGCTTAGTCCAAACGGCTACCTGGTCAGCTTTTGTACATTCGTATTTTAATTGCTGTCAATTAAAGGGTCCACACAGATAAGGGATTGAACCAGATTGCACGGTGAGACACACCATTCCTGGCTGGGCTAGAATGTAAAAAATTAATGTTTGAAAAGGGAAAACTTTTGTGATTAGATGAGTAGACAGATAATCAGGCAGTTACTTAGTTGATATACTCGTATACCTAGCCAGGATTGTTGTGCAGGATCAGTACGTTGGGGAATTGGAAGGTGTGCATTCCATGTGACTTTCTATACCTCAAGCTCAACCAATAAATTGTTCAAGTGAAAATATTTGTTGGCAAAAAGCATTTGATCATCAACCATAAATCTACAGGTAACTAACTACTTGAAAATATACGACAGAACTAACCAATATATTTTGGTGGCAAGAGAAACACCAAAGTTTTACTGCGAAGGAAGAACAAATTGAAAGTCACCTTCAAAATTAAACCCACCATAATTTTTGTTCCAGATAGTAGCTTATGTATCGCATTTGAAGAGGCAGAAACGTTTGGTTGCTCATCACTGCTCAGTTCCAAGATACATTGGTTCAAAGCAGGCGACAGCAAGGAGTGACTGAGCGTAAGAAATAACTCACACACACTATTTTTCTTTCAATATTGTAATATTACATTTAAGCATGTTGACAAAAGTAGTTTAGTGCTTTACCAACGTGATTCTAATGAACGTTCATTTCTAACAGAGTTGCAATGGGTACATTACAACTTACCAAAATAGACATTTTCCACATATGGAAAAAATATGGTAGATTTATCCGTAAAATGTAAGCATGTGACTAAGTGTCATAGTCAGACAGTTTGCTGTGGAGAAGCTTTCAGATGTCAGAAATCATGTACAGCACGAGAAGTATCGAGTCTGGATTAAAAACAAGGAGCACTTGAAAAACTTTAATCATGTGGAAGATTAAAAAGTGTACATAAAAATGTCGACTGGATGGACAAAATTTTGTAAGGCAGCCCCAAAGGAGACGAATATTCTGCAACCTGTAAAGGTGAAACAGGCTGATATATCATCCCATAATTATGGCTTATCCATGCTTCACTAAAGGAAATCACAGAAAACTAATACAGAGGAAAGTTCAGTTAACTTATTGACCAAGTGAAACTTAGAGGAAGAGAAACAGCAAATGATGGTAACACAGTTCACGATCTTACAAAGGGTTTGCAGACATTACTGGCGTTAATGAGAAACTTGGTCGACCTGTAACCATTTTACAGAACTTGTCTTCTGGGTTTGACATAGATGCGGCTGCATTCGATAAGTACAGGAATGAAACCTACTAAAGTCTTTGGCGAGATGTATCCTTGGTTCTACATTCGTGCTGGTGTACATTTGATCTGCAATTATGCCAAATGCACTTCTTCCGATAGGCCATTGCAATTACCGGAAGAGATCCAGGAATGTAAGGACATAGTGTTTCAGAGGAACTAATTCCAGACAAAATTCTCGATCCTCCTCAAATGAAGACGTTATTACTTTTCTATTAGTTTCCCTGATCCGCTTATATCAAACCTCGTTTCTCCACCTCACATAATACATAGATACACGTTCTTCCTGATGTATTGGGTCTCATCAAACGTCCTGAAGTGTCCGATGGTGATTCATTTTAAGATACTAGAAGGTCAACTGACAGTTTCCAAGATAGTGAAAGGAACAATGGTTTGTAAACGATGTTTCTATATCATAAACTACTTATTGTGTAACAATAACTATTTCAATTGTTACTCTTCCTCATTTTAACTCGTAAAAACATTATAAAACATTTCACGCGTCAGAACTATTTTCTTAATTTTTTGCCACATTTTGATTAGTCTGTTCCATTGTGTATTGCTTTGAAAACTATGATTTTTACATTTTTTGAATGGTCTGTTATTTGTCCCTATAATTACAAACCATTAGAAACATTGCTTATACTGTTGGTCATACATTTTGTCTGAAGAGCACAATTTCCTTGCACAATTCCCGAAAAAACTTCCTTTATAAAGTTTCATCTTAGTATACCTTTGTTTTGTCTCAGACTGGGAGTCATTTTAATGGATTGGAATGTTTTTAAGTCCTGAACAAGCTGCTTCACTTATAAGAACGGGATGTACAGTGTTTGATTATGTTAACCCCGAAACACGTGAATTGAAACCGTGACCACGCAGCAAAATATGAGCGTGCTAACCTTTAAGTATTTTAGTGTATTGGCTTTACATTGAATATCTTACTACAATATTATTACTACAAGCGTCATGGTTGAAAAAGTGTAGAAACCTACTAGAATAATTCTGTACGTCACGGAAAACTGGATTAAATCCAAAATCCTCGCGTTTTTGAAGCTGCAAAAGAAGCAACATATATTACGATACCAAGGGTGCATAATACAAAATTTTGAACAACTCTCTTTTTTTTTGTCAGTTGATTCAAATTTGAAAAAATCCTGCAAGGACTGACGTAGTAAGGCTTTTGGGACCGGGGACTATTTTGTACGCCTCGCTACCATTGGGATCATTCAAACATATTAATTAACTTATATTCAATATATGAAGGGCATGGGGGAAAATAATAATAACCCTTCTTTTTGAAAAAAAAAAGTTGAGATGAATACAGAAATAGAAGAGTAACACCCATGAAAACTATTACAGTACTTTGATTTTAGATTAATTAAAATAAATTAGAAAACATAACGGAATATCTTGTGTAAGTAGGGGTACAAATATACTTACTGATACAAGTTGTCAGAAGTTCTTATTTTGGTATATTTTTCTCCCTTTTGTCTAGAAATATTCATTAATATTAAATGGTAAGTTCGTGTGGATTAAGACTCATATTGAGCTGGTAACCTTTATTTTATTATATACACTGAAGTGCCAAAATCCATGGGGTACCTACCTAATAACGCGTTGGGCTCTCTCAAGCGCAAAGAAGTGCAACAACTCTATGTAGCAGTGACACGAGAAGTCACTCGTAGCCCGCTGGATGGATACGCAACATGTAGCCTCGATTGACGTCCACAATTCGGTAGTTGTTACAAGTGGAGGATAGCATCCTTCAGATGGTGTTGCTGGCCACGAATATCCGTTCAATGATATCGCACATGTACTCGATAGGATTCATGTCCGGCGATCTAGAGGCCAAATATTGTGTTGGAAGTTGCCAAAATGATCCTCAAACCAGTCACGCACCATTGCAGCCCGGTGACATCGTGGACTGTAGACTTAAAATATCTCATTTTTGGCAGGGTACACGAAGTCTGTAAAGGGCTGAAAATGGTCACCAAGCGGCTGAACATAGAGCTGACCGGTCAATGTCCAGTTCAAGCGGACCACATGCTATGTAAACGCGCCCCACACCATGACGGAGCCAGTACCAGCTAGCATGGTGCCTCGTTGACAAGTTGGGTCCATGGCATGATAGGATCTGTGTCACACGCGAACCCTATCATCCTCGCATACCAATTGGAAACTTGAACATCTCACCACCCTACACAGTGCCAGTCCTCTAAGCAAAAAAACGCTCATTTTTCCCAGCCCATGTGAGTCGCCGCCGCCGATGGGCAGCGACTAGTAGAGACTCGCATGTTGGTCTTCGGCTATGATACCGCATAGAGACAAAATTGCGTCACACTGACCTCTGAGACACGTTCGTGGGACCCCCTGCATTTATTCCTGCTGTCAGATCACGCACTGTTACTTGTCTGGTTGCCCGGAAGAGTCCGCCCAGACGTCACCGGTCGCGGTCATTCAGCGCACGTGGGCGCTACTGCGTTGTCCCTGATGGATCTTAATGCCTGCAGTGCGGTACTCACGGTGCATCCTTGACATTGTGGAGCAAGTAAATTCAATATCCGAACGACTTCCAAAATCGCATGCCCCAATCATCTAGCACAAACTATCATCACGAGCTGAAACGGCGACAATTCCCGTCGGTTTGCCCTCATCACGTTACACACTGTTTTACTGCACTCACAGAATTCCAACTGATCACACTGCCACTACTTCGCGCCGTTCGACTGGTTTGCCGCTATGTTACCACGCCGCCAACTAGTTCCCTCCCGCTATCCCATGACTTTTGGCACTTGAGTGTAAATAATACTCAGTAACAAAAGCTACACTTATTGTTAAAACAACATTAAAAGGTTTCCTAATATCAAATTATTGATACATTCATACACCATAATACAGAATGATTGCAAATTAGCATTAAAAGTGATATTTTTGTGAGTTAAATTTCTGCAAGGCCTTTCAGAATAATCCAAGGAAGGTCCTGTGACATTCTGAATTGTAACTTAGGTGATCCGACCTGAGATACAAGTAATTTTAAGTACAGTTTCGTGAATAATTAGTTGTTTATTTACTTATGTAAGAAAATAAAATCATCATCAATATTTTTTAAAAAAATAATGGCCTTTAGGCAACTTTGGCTCAGGCCGGATGGATGATGATGGGTGAATTAAGAGAAGAAGAAAGTGGGAGGATACAGAAGAATAGCGACAAAACCTAAGCACACAGTATTTGTCCACGACAAAACTCACATGGCCTAAGCTGGGAATGAATTTTTATATATGGCCTTTTTCAATATTCTTCTCTTCCTTTCTTTTCTTATTTTGGATCGTTGAAGTACATAAGCATTCAAGGAAAGAGGTGGAACCGGATGAGGAAAAAGATATAACCACTTTTCTCGTTTTCCATCTGCTTTGAGAAAGTGGCAATACAGGAAAATTTATTGTCAGAGTCTTTCTGGCTGTGAGTGACAATAGTTGGTTACCAGTAAGTAATAGGGGGAGCCGGCTCCCCAAATCCCTGCACTGTAAAAACTGGAAACACGAAATGGATTAGTGTTACTCCGCTTTATGGAGAAATAAAAATCGAAAGTTAGAGTTTTGTTGTATTTACTCTTAAATGTGGATATAGTGTAAGCCCTTTAGCGAAAAGATTGATAACCTTAACTCCATTTTAAAGTTTAACATTTTATTTGTAATAGTTTAACATTAACTAAAAATGAGTTGAAACTGGCCAAAGTGTTTTGTCGGTGAACGTTCAACTTATTTTACGCTTAAAATTTTGCCATTTTCTCATCGCAGTGTAAGCCAAGCTGTTAATTTTGAGGTTACGTACTTTTCTGGATGAAGTTTAAGCCTTGGTTGGATATTCTATAACAGGAGTAATGTTACTAGCTTTTTACTGTACAACCCGCCATTTTGAGTGTTTATATTGCTTTTACACTGTGAACAGTAAAAAGTTCACTGGTGGACCGAGGAAGACAAGGATTGCATTGGCGGAAAGAGGAATTAAGTTGAGTATAAATCTTTACACTGTAGCAAACGTATCTCTCCTCTTTTTCACGAGACATGCCTCGTAGCAAAATCAATATGTTAATAGTTAACCACTTTGGCAGTAAAATCCTAGCTATAAATATTACTTGGAAAGCCGTGCGCACCAACTGCATTCGTAGTTAAGTTGTGAGAGCATCTAACCAGTGTGCTACTGGACCCTCGATCGAATCCCGACCACCTCATTTTAATTTTAAAGAAACGTTACGTTTTCTTCTTTCAAAAAATGCTCTGCTTCAATGAAAAATATATATATACATACATATATATATATATACACATATATAAGGGCATTTTGAAATTTTACACACAAAGTGAAACGTTCAACCGAAAACTGGCTGAAAGTAGGTTAATCCAAAAAGTGCAGCCTCCATTTCTTGGATGAACGTTGTGTCTTCCATTTTTACAGTGTGGACCGAAGGTTCTTAAGAAACGAACTAAGAATGCATAACTCAATTTTAGTCAATTTTGACTGAATTCTCTTTCTCGTGCCACCATAGACATTATCATGTAAAACTCCATGGGCAGGGCACAGAGTCTCAATCATCAGGACTGTGAGATATAACTGTTGCAGCTGAGGTTCTAAGAATAATGAAATCACGATGGCTGATGCAGCTCCTATGGAGGGAAAATGAAGATTATTTACCATCCTGGTTGAGAAGCCGAAGGGGTAAGAGGCCGTTGGGAAGACATAGACGTCGTTGGGATGATAATATTAAAAGTAATCTTCGAGAAGTAGATGTTCATGATGAAGTCTGGCTTGAGATTGCTCCATATAGAATCCAGTTGGAAACGACTGTTACTGAACCGATGAACTTGCGAGTTTCATAAGAGTTAATTAATTAGTGTTTATCTACTATAAGTGACGGCACCACCCACGCCTAATCTCTTTAGTTTGAAGCAGAGTCGTAAGATGGTAGCGGTTTAGACTAAGTATCGCACGAGAATTAGTTTTTTATACTCCCACAATTTCTGGTAATACGCATTCGCGTTGTAGTCAGTGGTAAGGAAAACTCATGTTTCATCTAAATTTTGCTGTGGTAGGTGAATGTGTATTTCTAAATTATTAATAATATGTTTCTTATTCCACGTAGTTCATAGGAATGTTGAAGGTGCTTAATAATATTGAGTTGTATATTAATCCAGTAGGTAGTTTCTGTGTGAGTTGTCTGTGTTAGTAGTGTTCACCCCACATTTTTGGAAAGGCGTGAATGCCTACAATTTTAGCATGCGAAGGATTATGGCCTTTTGTTATTGAAGGCAATTTGTAATTATTTGGGTTGGAGTGCTAGATATCACTTTGAACTCAAATAATATTGAGACCTATCTAGAAAATACGATTTTCAAATTTTTTTGTACAATATTTTTCATGTGCAATGTTTTCTTTATTTTAATACCTTGTGCCAATTCATTCAAGTGGAAACTAATATTTAACTGACATATTTCAATAATAACTGCTCAAACATTTGTTACAAATTTATTAATCAATGTTAATGTAATATACATGGAGTGAAATACACAACACATTCCTATTTTACATTGCTAACGATTTCTAAAACAGACTGGCGAAATTACGTGCATGATGATTGCAATTTCTCCTTTTGCGAGGGTTTCCGTTTCTTGTTCGTGACAGTCTGATAATTTTATTGTATTTAATTCTTCATTCATTTTTTTCGATAAATAAAATATCACCTTATCTCCTACAATGCATCTTGATGGAAACGATTATCGCCTTTTCTTTTTTAAAAGAAATAAGCCTTAGCATGGCGAAATTGCCAACTTCTAACTTATTTTGGTGTCTTCATTTGTCGAACACATATATAGAAGAAGAGAAACAAGGTATAATTTATTGCTTCAACATAGTTTAGTACATTTTATAACAGACATTTTGATTGGTGGACATTCTTCTAACTTCTAACGATAGCTATAAGTAAATTGTGCTGTGAACTCGTAACATTTTAAACTGTGGCGGCGATGATCAGTAGTAGCATTCAGATAGAATTGTCAATACCCTGATGAATTGTTTGCTGTTTGGAACTGAATTAATATAACCAAATACGTTGCAGTTGTGCTCGCAATCTGAAATGAGAATAAACATCTTTTAATCCAGTTATTTTAATCTAAACGAAAATAATTGAAAACGATGGAAAGAGACAAATCTTTACTATCATAATATTCTTGCAATTTCTTTCCAACAGTTTTTTTATTAAGTTTTCAGTATCTTAATCAGTTACAAAATTTCATCATGAAAATTCAAAATTTGCTTGTAGAAAATATTGAAAGCAAAGAATTTAATATTAGGGGGAAACTTAAACACTCGGTGATGTGGCGGTTGGGTCTGTTTCGAAAGCGAGTAGAATTGTTGAATATAAACAATCGTCTGGTGAAGATACGCTGCGCGCTACTAAGATACATTAGCAGTGTAAATATTTGATTAAGGAGCACTAATATTTAATATCGTTGCTGATATTATCACTAACTAATATTATTATCTTTACTTAAGTGAGATCTAACTACCTTATTTGGAATGCTTTCTTGAGAAATAAAACAGAGATTTATAATTTTGGCGTTGATTCCAATAGAATACTTGAACTTCTTTACTTTCGATATTCATACACAATGAAGATACATCCTTTTCCGAATGCTTGTATATATTTTGCTGAATATGAATACTATTAATATATTTACTTCTTCTTGCACTCAGTCTTTAATAATCTTCGTAATATATTTGTTGAACACTTTCATTCAATTCAAAATAACGCACTCTGTTCACTAATGTAGCAATATACTGTTAGTATAATATGCTTGGCACTTGTATGAATTCTCATGTATATCACGCAGTTACATTTATGACAAATACTTGCTAGTATGTGTTCTCATACAAGTGTGTGTGAGATATTTAAAATAACGATGCATGAAATACAGAGATGCAATTAAAGATTAAAAGAGAAAAGAGAGATTTTATATGAACATTAAATGATAATAAAACATATGACACGATCGTAATATATACAACTATATAGAGAATACTGATTTCTTTAAGTATTAACCTATTCCGTATGGAATAATTAATTTAAAAGAAAGTTCTATCTATGTGAACAGTAATAAAGCTTTTCTCGTAACAGTATCTGGTAATGACTTTCCTCACGAACGGAACTTATTCATTCAGTTCGGCCTGTAATAGACGTCTTCCTGCTAATGTCTCTATCGTACAAATTTCTGTCCTATCACTAATTTATAATGTAATCACTTTGGGTGAGTCTGCATTCAGTGCTCACGACCTGTAGTCAAATCACTTAGCACTGTCCAAATAATACTATTTTTAACACGTTTTCGATTGTAATGGCATATTCTCCTTATGTTCAATCTGGAGTCTGATCGACCAGCAACTTTTAAATGCTTAACCGGCTTTACTGCCGCGATGAACTTTAACTTACTAATTTTGCACCCTTGCTGAAAGTTTTGTTTTATCATTAGTTCAGTTCATACTGTCTATCTGATAGTATAAAGTTTTCTACTGGTCTTAACTCCAAATAAAAAGAAAATGAGAACGAAGACACTGACTATGGAAATCCATGCTTAATGGGCCTCCAAATATATGCTGACGTCATTCTCCCGCTTTCTCGGTTCGAACATAATCCCTCCTACATATAACGAGAACCCTGCTGTTGACATGCCCAGACACTCCAATGATTTATCAACGCTGATGGGGCTACAGCCAGCAGACAAGCATCAATTCAGGGCTCGATTGGCAAACCACCGAGCTGAAAGCAATCCTAGAATTACTGCCTGCCAAGCAGAAGTGTCCCAAAATAGATATGAAAAGTAGCAACGAGCTTCAACAAATACCTTGGGCATTCTGTTCTCTTGAGCACCAAGTCTTTGATATCATTCCATGCCTTCTTAACTTTCATCGGCCGCTGCATCCGTAGTTATATTGTTGACTTCTCTTCACATTCTGTGTTTTCAGATTCTTCTAGAACAGTTTCATATAATCCCATGCCATTTCTTTCTTCAGGAGTAATCAAAAATCTAAAAGACAATCCTTGCGACTTCTTTACTTTTACAACGCAAAACTGAGTACCACCTGTGGTGCAATTTCGTACTATTCGCCTTCCAGACATAACATATTTCTGATGGTAGCTGGTAATTTGCAAAAAATGTACTGTTTTAATTTGTTAGATAGGAAATAAAAAATCTTTCTTCTCTTCACACCCGTCATAGTGAAAGAGATGAAAATATAACAAATGCAAATAGTTTAGTGAATTCCAGTCTATTAATCCCATAATTGCTAATTTTAAGTGATTTTCTGCTTTCTGATGAGTTTCTCTAGTTTCTAAAACTTTCTATCAAGATACAAAACAGTATTTTATGAACTTATGAATCGAGAAAAATCATTATTATACGGAAGAATTACTATTGGTCCAAAAGTAGAACCCTGGGGAGTACCTTTGTTGAAACTTTGAACAATGAGAAATGGAATACCGTACGTCTGTTATTATGAGCCCTAGATTTGTACTACTGAAGTTATATCATGAAAGTAACCGTATATCTTCTTTTGTTAAAGAATGGTTTAAATTCCTCTACAAAATAACACATGTGTTGTTGGGTTGTTGGTACTTTCGACTAAACTGAATACAGCTTTCGGTGAAACTCGATCAATCACAAACAATCCCAAAATTTGCAATAAATGAAAACCTAATGCAGAAGTAATGAGCGCTGTTTAGAAGCTGCCCAATCCCCTTAGTTGTGCATTGGGCTTTGCACTGTTTTAAGAACAGAGCATTTCCAGACTTTTAGTCAACTGCGCATATTAATTTCATATCTCATTATTTCTCTCAAAAATATGTTTATAGTAAAATTGACTTCACCAGTGTATTTGCGATAAAATTCCAGCTCAGATTGAAATATTACATGACCCCTTTCTCATTTAAAACAATCGAATAAGATTCCAGATAGACGACAGCAAGATTACAGCTACACAGAAAATCTCCTGGAACAAAAAGCACCCCAAAAATCACCAAAAATAAACTTTATATGAACGCATGTGAACTGTTAACCCATTAAATAGTGAGCTTTTGTGTGCTCAATGTGCCTTTTTATTCACTTCTTACCTTTAGTGCATATTTTGCAGACATTAAACTCATATTTACCGAAGTTCCTATTATCTAGAGTTCATTTCCAGATCACTTTTAGTACATTTTCCACTATTAAGTGAACTTTCTGTGCATGAATTGGGTATCAGCACACTAAAAGTTCATATATAGTGAACTAAAAATGTGCTGTAGTTCATATTAACTTCACGAAACGTAGTGGAACTAGAACATATTATGAACTGTTTTCGGAACATATTGTGCACTTTAAGTGTGTTTGGATTTTCAGTGTATAACAAACGTACTCTCCAAACGGTGGCGCATTGATCCTATATCCATTCATGTGTATTTGTTTTCTATTTTTAAGCGTTTTACAAATAAATGTGTTTTCGACTTAGATCACACCATAAGTACTTATTCTCTGAATCAAACTTTTGGCCACTGCGCCCGTCTTTTTGGACGAAAGCACTTTTAATCAGGCTTTCTGGGGGTTTCTTGATGTAGCCTACTTGTCAACTAAGTTTGGTCGAAAAAGCAGTGTGAACCATCGATACGTATACTTGTAAGAAGAAAAAAGAATAACGAAATATTTAACATCGTATAAAGAATGTCCCCAAAAATCAGGTTTTTTGAAATTGTTAGTGTGCAACACTGCAATTAATGCGGCGCCGCGTAACGCAGAAAACGTGAAATAGGTACGTACCATGCCATTTAGTTATCATGGAAAAGTGGGACAGTGCTGGGAAATTGGACCGTGACGAACAGTTCATTGACATGATGTGGATGTCAAACGAGGCGCCTTGTCATTTCAGCGGCTTCTTCAATGAGCAAAATTTGATATT
The DNA here is from genome assembly GCA_022664845.1 of Lepisma saccharinum. NCBI lineage: Eukaryota > Metazoa > Arthropoda > Insecta > Zygentoma > Lepismatidae > Lepisma > Lepisma saccharinum. The sequence goes on along the minus strand of JAGDQP010024537.1, from coordinate 1,536 downwards.
TGGTTCCTCAAAACCCACAACTAGTGCATGAAGTGGGCGCCGTTACACAACCGGAAAGTGACTGTATGGTGTGCTGAGTCATTATCTGGCATCACAGGTCATTTTGTTTAAAGATGATGAAGGCAACCCAGTAACCATCAAGGTTTACGCAAAAATGGTAGTCACCTCACTGACGTGATCTTCAAGACATGAGGCCATCTTGTGACTGTGAATGAATTAATTTTGTAATGTCATACCCTAAACTATTGATAACCATGAATACACTTAGTTCGAAGTTCATCTTCTTCCATTCTTTACCATTTCAAAAAAGCCCATATTTTTGGGACGCCAGTTATTTTAACCAAAAGTATTAAAGAGAATAACATAGTACATGACCATACTGTTACACCATAAAGGCACTATACTTGTGAACGAGACAAGACAAGCTAAAATAAAGTATTGAGAATATTTTCAGTCTTAGGTTATTGTTATGACTTACAGAACGCAAGAGGCCCAGATCCACTTTGAAGACTCCACAGGCTGAAAATTCTATTTTTCTGTCAATCACTTGTGATGCAAAATGGTCAAGCTAAATAGAAAAACATAGAAAAATATTTTATTACTTTAGAAAAATAACTATCACAATATAATTTAAAAATGTACACAATAAATGAAATAGTGTTATTGTGAAAGGTAACTTCTCCATTATTGGAATATTTTCAGGAAACTCTTTTTTTTGTTCACTGAGAAATGTAAGAAAAGATGAATACAATATAACTATGCTATTACTGTAAGCCTAGTGTTAGACTATTGGAATTTTATCTATGTAAATCTAGCGACACTATTTGAACAAAAAAGTGTGTAGAAGAAATGACTTCCTCGAATGGAATGAGCAGATAATGCCACTGAAATATTTGTTTTAATAATAAAAAAATACTGCATTTTTGGGATTAATGTACATAAACTTCCACTGAATCTAGGATTGATTTACTTTTATTTAAAAAAAAACCTTCTACTCCGTATATTTTGCAGCAGTACTTAAATTACTTGAAGATCTGAGGGTGCGTATATTAAATCCCTACAAAACGTATACTCGACTGCCACAACCTGTCGTTAAACTACATCGAGAGTGTGATAAATTTTAGGTTAGTGAAAGAATATCGTAAGGAGACCCAGTCTCTCCAAAAACATTTTCTGTGGTTCCGTAAAGTTTTTAAACATTTAAATTGGAATACAGTTGGAATAAAAATAGTTCCTTAATAACCTACAATTTGCTGGTGATATAATCCTCTTTGCATCTAGTGAAGAATTATAAATTCAGAATGGAGAAATCGAATAACAAAATGTTGAAACAATGACTTAAATAAATTTAAATGACAGAAACGTATTGTACGTACAACCTAAAAGCTGGAGGAAAGAAATCATGATTCACAGAGAGAAGATGTGTGCAGTTCATGAGGCTGTTTAACAAAGGCAGCTGAAACATCGAATGCCAAGATGACTGAAGAAGTAAATAGAAGCTAAAAAATGACAGAAGCTTGTTTAGGAGACTAAACT
>JAGDQP010024536.1:0-27856 GCA_022664845.1 Lepisma saccharinum | reverse complement strand
GGTAATTTATCTTTCTACTGACGCAAAAGTAATGTTGTGTACAAGAAAAATTAAGAAGTGTTCTTAGAAATAATATACACATATATCTTACCTAACTCTTGCATTATATCCTTAGTTTGCTGGTGGTTTACTTGGTACATTACTTCATTTTCACTGAAAGCACAAAGGAAAAATAACACTGTATACACGATGCACACATTTTGCTGAATATATCTCGTTTCTGTAACAAGTTTGAGTCGATTTACTCAACTCAATCCCTCATAAGTTTTTATCAAAGAGACAGAAGTTGCCTTATTACTTCCTCTTCCCAGAATGAATGATATTTACAATTTAAGTTGATAATTACAAAACACACAATGCGTTTCTGACTGCAACAGCTGTTCAATAGAATAAATAGCTTCAATACACAATTATGTGAGGTTGAAATAATATAAACGACTACGCAACATCTAATGACAGTTCATAGAAAAAAATACTAGCAATTGTAAATGTCACACAAGTGACCACTTCAATAAAATAAAAACAAAATTAAAAAATTAATAATAAACAGACGATTTAATCTCGCTTAGCTTAACATCCATACAATTAAATATAAATAGTAGATTTCACCAATCTTCGTTAAGAATTTAACAAATCGTTAGTTAATGAACGTAATGTATTTTAAAGCGTTTAAAGTTATTTAACGATTCGTTAAAGTCTAATGAAGATTGGAGACACCCACCGAAAGAATAGTAACTATAAGGAGCACTTCAGTTACTTACATCTTCACTTTTGTCACAGCTTGCAATGCTACGAGAGCATTTAGTCCAGCCGTTAAAACTTCCAACGTTAAGGAACATGGATGAACCAAAGCTCCTGAGGTCAGCATACTTTCAACTTCTCTTTGTGACATCTGAAGTATCACAGATCCTTTGCAGGGGGATACAGCTATCTACAAGTAAATAAGAACACAATGCATCAAAATGGGAAAATTATTTAATTTCCTACACACTAACAAAAATTCAAATTGCCTATTTTAACATACCATATAACTGATAAACCTAAACTGAACGGATCGGCACAGAAGGGCTACCTCATAATCACAATGTACCTGATGTTGCTGTCAAGTTTCACAGTGGTACTTGTCACAAATGGCAACGTTTCCTTCCCTCAGAATTTTCAGGGACCTTTATAAAATTAAAGAACTTATGGATTATTTTATTTATTTGTTGGGCTACCTATCGCGATTACGGACTAAAACCTTCACAAGTTGCGGGGGGAATGACGTTCTTTCGCGAGTATTTCAAGTATACTATGGTGGTTTCAGGCTCAAGCCCTTCACTGAAGCTACCATTCGCATGATGGAACTCAGGAAAAGCTGTCAGGATGGCCGGTGTGAGATGACTCCAACCCTCGCCGCTTCCCCAATGAACATGCCACTGAACCACAGAGGCTAGCTGAGAAACTTCAACATATGTAGAAAAAACGGCTTAAAATTGGAATTAAAATAGAATTTGCAAAATAACACTGACAGCAGGTAATCTCTATAAAGGCTGACATATATTTGTGTATTTGGTTTTGACCAAAGAAAGAAATATCCATACACAGTAGGAAATTGAATACAACCATTTTGGAATAGGAAGGAGGGTAAATTTGAATAGAACCAATACTATCAATTTCTTATTAATTTGTTTCTCAACCCGACAGTGCCTGAATATATTACAGTTTACCCAAAGGCAATTAGGGTAAAATTAGTTTTAACGTGTTACCGCAAATATGCATGAGTGAGGCACCTTATCTTTCAAACTCAAGCATTCTTTCCCGATAATGTATACAATACGTGTCAGTTGTATCTGGACACCTCACAATTTACCAGCCAAGAAAAGTCTAGTAAGCCTGTTTGCATTTCCTTTCGAGTACGACTTGAGGCCTCATTCTTATTGCAATTGCAGCAGAAGAAAGCAAATTCAAAGAAAGAAAGTTTTAATCAATAGTATTAATCCAGATAGTAGTTTCTGATAAAAATCAAGATAAAATATTGTCAAGGTACCTGATTTTGAGTAACCATGTTCATTTTAATTACAAGTACTACTGCTCGCAAATGATTATATCAAATATTTTATTTTAAAATTTCTTAATGAACTTAGAATTCCGGGTAACCTAGACGCTATGTATATAAAACTAAGCTTTCAAAGCCTGCTCCATCATTATCAAGGTTCCAGAACAAACAAAACGCGTGACTATGAGAACTAGCTTGGATGTAGTCACAATTCTATACCGTGATATACGAGTACGAGCATCCAATCCTCTTATTACATGTTTCTGTGATTCCTCCACTTTTTTTCTTATCCTGTAACTTTAATGATGATTGTATGAAAGCCCAGGAGTGATTATTTCTTCTTTGTTATTAGGAGTGAAGTAATGCAGTAACACTACTAACACAGAAGATTAATCATTTTAGAAGTTTGGCCAACACAAAGACGAAGAAGAAGAAAAAAAGAAACAAATACGTTCTACTAACCAGATTCGATAAGATGGCAGAACATTAATTACATTGTTACATTTAGTTGAAGTGTTTTCACTGGGTGTCTACAGAATTCACGAAGTCAAATTTATGACCTTTGTACAAAAAAAAAAAGAAGGTGGGAACCCGGGACTGCCACACCCGAACTCACAACATATGAGTCCCCTGGTAACTATATTTCTTAACACATGCTGTAACGCTAGACATATCAAACATGATTCAAATGTATTAGAATATTTTTCTGCAGATTTCGGAACTTAGTAAATGTACCATTAAAACAGTAAAACAAAATTACAAGGTTGACCTGACTGAATTCACGACCTGGACTTTTTCATAACTTTCATGACCAATGACTCACCTTCAATACGTTTTCATGATCTGGTGACACCCCGTTCCATCTTACTGTCAAAACAAATCACAGCGACGTGTTATTTCCAAATGAAGCTACAATCTAAAAAATATATGTTTCCTATACTAATTGTCTTAAACAAATGCAACACAATTTTATGAAAAAAAAGACTGAAGGAATACAGAATGCTAATACGTAAACTTTTCTTCCACTTCCACTTACCTCCTGCACTATCCGACAAACCACTACATATCCAGCAATGAAAGGATATATCATTTCATATAACATATTTTGTAATTTTATATGGTTTCCTACAGCAATTCGCTTTGAACTTACTACTTCTAAAATATTGAGCAGATCAAGTTGTTTCAGTGTTTCTTCAAATTCCTGGAAAAAATTAAAATAAAATAAAATACATACACCAGAGAAATTTACATTATCAGAAACAATTAAGTTCCAGACCCCTCAAGACAATTTCTGTTAATTGACAAGAGATAACTGAACAAATTTATTCTGTGATTAGGAAAGAAATGAAGTACATATCAATCTTCCATATACATCACAAGAATACTTAACAAGTACATTCGTTAGCAAAAAGGTAAATCAGACAAATTTCATTAGAAGTTAAGCCAGATGCTAAATTTTGCTAACTAAATACATTTTAAGAGCTTTTATATAAGCCCGAACAAACTACTTCATATAATGGAATAACTGAAACTGTTGATTACCTGTACGTTATATGGCCTAACAACATTAAAGTGTCTCCTCTGTATGGCCCTATAATCTGACTGGTGTTTACTTTTATTACATTTATTAAAATAAAAAATACAAATCAATCGATAATTTAATTATCGTAGTTACTGTCCAAATTGATGTGAATTCCTGAACAAATATACAGGGTGATTCAGGAACTCTGGTACAAATTCGGGAGGTGAATCCTCATATCAAAAAAAGAAGAAAAAGTTCATATGAACACAAGCCCTATCATGCGTAGTTGTGAGGCTAGAGGGTCCCAAAGACGTCCAAAACTATTTCAAGGCGATTTATTTAGAATACTAATAGCTGTAGGGTTGGCGACTAGTTGTTTCGTCAAAGAAATCAGACTTGCTTGTTCAGAAAACTCACATGTCAGAAGTGAGGAAAAAGTGCACGAGGGATTCCCCGAGTGAAATTAGGAATTCCCCAAGAATTGCACACCGAATGGGGGCCCAACAGAGCAAGCAGAGCTTGACTTCCTATCAGAAAACAACACCACATTGATTCCAAGGGTGATACCTCGGGAAATCTTGGGGAATCCCTCATTTCACTCGGGAATACCTCGTGCATTTTCCCATTACTTCTGACATGTGCATTCTCTACAAGCAAGTCTGATTTCTTTGACGAAACGACGAACCGCCAGCTCTGCAGCTATTAGCATTCGAAATAAATCGCCTTGAAATGCAGTTTTGGACGTCTTTGGGGCCCTCTAGCGCCCAAACTACGCGTGAAAGGGCGCGTGTTCATATGAACTTTTTTTCTTGATTTGATATGAGGATTCACCTCCCGAAGTTTGTACCAGAGGTCTTGAATCACCCTGTATATACGCATTTGAATCCTCCAATGCTAAACGGAACTAAGTCAAAATAATCCATTTTTCGCTTTTCGCCTTGAATTTACGCTAGAGACCATGTTCCATCAACTTATGCTAAAAGGAACTACGAATGACCTTTCGATCAGAAATTCTACACAATAAAGTTTACAGTGTGCGCTTTAGTTCTTTTAACAAAGTATCTGTGTAATGTTTAAATTCAATGATAAACGCAATGTCAGAAGTCAAGTCAAGATAATCTCGATAGGTAGCAGCTGTGTTTTTGCTTAGTTATTCTGTGAATGTTGATTCTAAAGTTGACTTGACCTACGTTGTACGAAAATGACCATTATATTTGTTCTTTCGATTGGCTAATCGTATTGGAAATTAAATGCGTTCATAAAATTTGGAACTTTGATAACAGTGAGTGGAAACCCTGTGGCTTGCCTAAACGTGTAACATGTTCAAGAAAGTGGAAAAGAGCAAGAAGAAACACACATTTTGTTACAAAGCAGAAACCTATACCGGTATTTTATTAGAAAGCACAAATAACATTATTTTGTTATAATTATAACATTATCTGCATACACACTTGTAATGTAATTTGAAATGTTTGTTTTTGAATAAAGAGAGCACTATAAAATTCATATTAACATAATCCCATTCACATTGCTTCCTTTTTTTATTGAATACTATGTTAAAAGAAACTAAGTCAAGTTTTTAAAATTTCGCTATAAATCACAAAACTTATTTTTTGAATACCTAGAATTGTGACCAAAATATCTTCATTGGACTCATAACAGAACTAGCAAAGTGATACTTCATTTTATAGAATACAATTTTAAGTGGCACTTTTTTTTTTTCACTATCCTGAAAAGCTTTTTTTTTAATTTGGTTCCTTTTCACATTGGAGGATTCACTTAATACAAGTAGATGTCAAAGATACCATGACAATGCTGTGTGATAACTAAATAATAAACTCACGGGCTAAACAAGTAGCCAAGTCTATGTACCATACTGAAATTCGCCTGGTGAAATTTAGGGAAATCCGTATAGAAGGCAGTAGGACTTGAGCCATGCTTGTGTGTTAGCTTTTCCATTGTGTTTCCAGTCCGTTTCAGTGTGAATTTTATTTATATGGTTGGATATAAGTCAAATTTTTATGCTCTGGCAATATTTGTGCACTATTTATTTTCTCAATGATAAACTCACTTTAAATCAGGAGAGAAAGCTTGCCTTTCAAAATATATATTATATGATTTTCTGTTAATAGGGATTCTGACTCCAAACTTAAAACCAAATTCAACCATCTCCTGCAGTTATTTGGTTGTATTTTCTGTACATCCACAAATTAGTGTACAATATGATACAAGCCAGTGAGCCGTAGACTTAAGCGGTTTTAAATATGCAAACATTATTTCAAAATAATATCCTGGCATTTGCCTTGTGTGACTCAAGAGAAACCTCAGTCAGGATGGTCAGCCGCAGATTTATAACCTAGGGTCTCCCGAATGCGAAGCCAACGCTCTATCAACTGAACTACAGCCGAACGGTGTGCTTAAGTTTAAATATTGCAAAATAAAATTCGCAAATAGTTTGAATGAATCTAAACCTATTAAATGTGAATCTCTTGAAGTATTAACTTACCAATTCAGCGCCTTTCCTCGGCAGAATAAACTCATGGGACATAACAGACCGTAGGAAATTGTACTTCTCAAATAACTCATCTGTAAAAGAAAAGAATAAATGTAGGAAATCGTTACGAACTAAAAATGAATACAGAAAAACAGTAGCTTTACATGGTACAATATTATTGTATTCAGCTGCGTCAGATAATAAATTAATAGCGAGGATATTTACATTCTGTAGAAGAATAAAGTTCACGTAAGTATATTCAGAGATGTACATAAGGTATACAGACAGAAACTTACAATCTAGCTGATCTGGGTCAGTAGTGAAAAGGTACGCAGGTAAAGTCCTGCTGCCGACCATCCTAACTAAGTTGGTTTATCACAGTTCCGCAAGGTGAATACACGGATGGCAGTCTGATCCAGCTTCTGTGAACAAACGTAAGAAACTTAGATGTAAAACTTGCCCCATCCTTGTTACGACTTTATCAAACTCAATTAGTACAAAACATGAGAACTTCGCTTTACATCCCAAAGAATCTTGTCAAACTTCCAATGTCACACATATCTTGGCCTGCATGATCTGTCGTGCGTTTCTATGTGGGAGAAACTCGCGGTCCCTTAAACCTACGTACTGATAACTATTAACCCAACTGATCCGATGCTCCAGTTTCAGCACACACTGCATAACAAAAGGTTTGATGTGAGTTGGCATGTCGTTGTTGAATTTTGAATTTATCTATGGCCTTTAGGCATCTCAGGTCAGGATAAGCTGGAGGAGAGGATGTTGAAAGGTAGTCGGTTAGATCCTAGCTTGTAGGTACTATCCCGGCAATTGCCTGATGTGACTGAGGAAAAGCCCTGAAAAAATCTCAGTAAAGATGGGTAGTCGTTGGGATCGTACCTCCGATTGAGAAGCTAACGCTCTACCAACTGAGCTACAGCCGTTCGTTGCATATCGTTGTGAGTCATATCCCATCCTCAATAACAAACACATCCACATACCGGCTTGAGCCACAGATGACTAAAGGCCATAAATTAAAATTCAAAATCCATACACCGTCTCTACGAAGGAGTTTTCATTCACGCTTGACATTAAAGCGTGAATTGGGTAGCAGTGCCCTTTTCCCACCACTCTATCTTACCTCCTCGGTAGCAGAATTTCGCCACAAGCCCCTATTGCTTTATGTTTTAATCACACGTTGTATTCGCAACACAATATGGTTTGCCACAAATGATACATCAAACAACGATACTGATGCTAGAAATACCTTCAAGACTATACATCACGAAACAACTCTGTTGTGAAGATACATCACTTCACTATGAGAACAGTTTCCTTGCATTTTAATTTGCAAATCATTTTCTTCCCTTTCTCTCCGCTTGAAGGACATTATCATGATTTAATAAAGTTGCTTCTTCCCTTACTCTTGTCGAGGAAAACTCCTTTAGTACTATTCGGAACTATATTTTAATTTGAAGAGTGAGTGATAGAGCATACGTGAGGCCAAATTTAAGTTTGGTCTTTTCTCAGTAAATTAGTTTGACGATAATGTTCTAAAGGTAACAGAGGAAAGCGGACTTTCCTTTGCAAAGATATCAAACCAACAGGTTTATGGCGTACTTTTAATTAAGTTCGAGCTATTCGGTAGAAGATTGAAGTATTTAGCAACAGAGTGTCCTAGAAGATCCAAAAACTTATTACGAAGCTCCCAAAGACACCCGTGGAACCACGGTGGTATCTGCAGGGAACTAAAGGCAATTCTCTCTCTCTCTGGTTGTTGGCATTTGTCCATGAAACAGCAATTTTGTTTCACGGAGTGAAATATATTTATGGAGATTTTTAGGTTAACACAGACAGAATCTGTTCAACTTAAGACTGTAAATGCAACTATTATTAAGTCATCTGGAAGCCTGTGTGGGAATCGTGACCAGCATTATGATCACATTCAATGGCGACACTTTTCACTCTTCTTTACGGATATCGAGAACATCTATAGTGACAAGGACTGCTAGTCATTTACTTTTACGTGCTTACTTTTCTCGTGCACTTTTTGTCAGATCTGCTGTTTCGTCGAAGTTCGTGATGTTCACTATAGTCTGATAGAAAATCTCTACGGTCTTAGAAATTGCATTCTCGCATTCGTCTGGTGAGAGTCAGATAATATTCAGGCAATGGAACTTGTGTTCCGAAATTGCTCTCTTAACAGGAAATTCCCTGGAATACATTCACCAAACGTATAACAACAAACTGTTGTTGTTCAATATGCAATGCAGAATTTTGCGAAAATATTGGTTTTCATAAAAATCGTTCAAGAAGAAGAAAGTTTACGAGACTGATTTATCTGTATCTTTCAAGAATTCATATATCATAAGGGAAGGAAGTAACAGTTACTTTAGCATTGTATACAGATGACGGGTATACCAACTGGTAATAACTTAAGTTATAATCATGTTGATGAGTAAGAATGCAAAGAATATAGGCAGCAAGTATGTCGACGGTGTTGAGCAGTAACCTCTATGTCTCAAAACTGCCAAAATGGGATTTTGTTAGATTTTGATGGAGAAACATTTATTTCACGTACCTGCAAAAAATGACGAGTGAAAATGAAAAAGTTGCAGCGCAAAGCGAAGTTGAATAACCCCATATGTCATTTCATTTCATTTCATAGCTGCATGGACGTGTTTTTGTTTCCCCTGTAAAATTGAAGTTTTCTACATACGAGGTTACTGCTCAACACCATCGATATGTAATGAGGAAGTGTCCAGAGAAAATGTAAGAGATTAATACGGAAATGAAAAAAAAATGGTTAGAACACTGTTTATCAGAGACTGTATACTGAAGGGAGCAACTTTCTTGACAGTATTAAAGATGCATGATAATTTAAGACAAATAGAGAAAGATCAGGATGAATGGAGTACTCAGTTTGTCTTCAAGGACCTGCCACACTAGGCAAAACACTAGTGATGACGTTGAAGTACGCAAAACTCATTATAGCCGAGACTTAAGGGAAAATCCTACATCCAACTGCCGACCAGGCAAAATAGCGTAATGGGAAAACGCCGCTTAGGTAGCAAGTGGCATTTCCATGTTGGGATTGTGGACCTGCACTCTGCTTCGGATTAAAACTTGAGAGTAACTTGGATCCCACGCTAATAACAGATCATGTCCTTACATGCTACTTGCTCGATTAGGATGAAAAATCAGGCACCAAATATTCGAAACCGTATATGAACATTTTAATTGATTCAAGTATCCAGATATTCATTTTGAAACGCAATTCTAACAAAAAATGTTGTTATAGATTATACTATCTGTATCTAAGAGTTAATTGCGAGCTATACAGTTATTTAATTTTACGAAAAGTAATCTTCGTTAGATCATTTTAAAACTGCCTATTTTATTAAATAAATAAAAGAAAAGAAATCTGAATTACCTTTGTCTACTTCACCATACTCTGCTAGATGTTGCATAGCAATAGTCACAATTGCAGGTCTAATAAGAAAGTGCAAACACTGATTAACATAGTGTTGAAGCATTATCAATGGTACTGCAATCTCCATGGTCTGGTGAGATAAGCTGTGTGCTGCAAAGAAACAGATTACAATTAACTTTAAAATGTTGCTATGTGATTCAGGTAAAGTAACGTAGTGTCAGAGCGTAGAACTGTCATAACGTAGTGTCATATCGTCACTGAATAAAGAAAGTCACTTTTGAGCCTCCCTTGGTGAGAAAAAAAACAACTTTTTGTTTCTGTATATTTTAATGTGCACCTTTCAACGACAGCCCCACCCTTACGCTAGCATACTTATATATATTTTTGTAGTCAAAAGCTGTTGCCAGAAACGCATCTTTACATGTCCCGAAACATGCGATATAAAGGGCAAGTTTTCCTTTAAAAACATGCATTTTACATGCCGTATGCGCTAAGGACGTGACAATGCATATACTACAGGTACCAAAAGACGTGTTTTTTAGACTCAGTATATAGCCTGCAATATTTCCCATTTTCATCAGGCGTCCTAAGAAAGATTTTTGTGTGACATAAGTGTGATATACTTCGTGGTGTCCCCTATGACATATTCAAAGAAGGAAATATTACAACGATGCGCTTGGCATAAAATTCGTATTGAAAGCTGCTTACTCCAGCAAAAGTACGAAAGCTCAGGTTTTAATGGACAAGTTTCGTTGCCTTTTTAAATCCTCATTATGCAAATGACTACAGCAATATTCTTAATTAACGTCTGTGCCGACTCCTTCCCTCCAGTTCTGTAGAGAATTGATTTTTTGAAGTTACAATTATATGCTTAATCTAGCGTCTTACAGCACACAAACGTATAGTTCAAGTAATCAACAGTGTGTATAGGATGTCATGCGTCAGACAGTAAACACGTAACACAACGTACTGTACTCCTAATTATTACCTACCAGGTAAGACCACACCTTCATTTGCCACAGTTAACTAGATACATTGCAATAACTAATAAACTGTTATAAGTGGGTTGTACTAACTCACATCTGCTTCATTATAGTACTAACCTCAAGCGATCTAGTTTTAGTGTGGTTGCTTAGAGCAAATATTAGTTAGAATCGTGACAAGCTGGCTTAAAGCGACAGATTTTGCATGGTTCTTCTATACCCTCAGTACAATCAATTTGTAGGGAAGTACCCGATTTTTGGGTCCACTATCTTGAAATACGACGCCATCTTTATTTTCTTAAAGGTTTTACGACTTTTCTTCAAAAATCGCTTATTATCTCCCCAATGGTAGAGTTTACAGCAAAAAGAGATCGAATAAGTTTTATTTAAAATCAAATTACCTACAATTTGAGAGTGATACCACTTTTGTAGTTTTAATTGTTTTCGAGATACTAGCTTTCGAAGTTTTGACATTTTATAGGTTGCTATATGAATCTGTAATACCGGTAGTTTATTGGGTTTTGTTGAATATACCCAGTGCAGTTCTTGTCCGAACGCGGATGTGGGTTCCTTCAGGCTGCGTCCGGAACGGACGGCGTGAAGCTCGATCCGCTTTATTTTCTTCTTACAATACATGACATAGTACAAAATTATTGACACAGGTATACAAATAGTGAGCAACAGGTATCAGGTAGTTTACATGGTAAATACGTCCAATATACTACAGCAATGATGTCGGACATAATAAGCACTTGTTTAGGATACATAAGAAGGGCCGCCACAGCTGCGGCAAGAAACTCGGTGAGAAAGATAGGATATGCTTGAGAGAAGCGAGTAACAAAAAGTTCGGTACCACCTTCCAACACAACTGCGATGGGCATAGGGGTGCCATCCACAAACAAAGTAGGGTTGAAAAAGATCACAAGGCACTGATAAAGTTTTCTAAAGTTGAAGCTTTGTCCACTGAGGAAAGATATTTTCGGTGAGAGCAGACACTAGCGGAAAGCTCAACGATGTAAGCAGATCGGCCCAACTGATGTAGCCAGTGATGACTGTTCGAAGACGGGAAGAGGCTATCTAAAATAGCGTTGGGGAAAAGCGCAAAATATGATAATGCTTAGGCAAAATAGACACTGACAGTTATTGCTGACACCTTAACTCCTAGGTAAACGAGTTATAATTCTCTTTTCTCTAATATTACCTGCAAGTGTAGAGTTGCATAGTATGGAAAGTGCGTGACTGTGGCCCATTCTACCCACCTTTTTCGCTCGTCAAAGGAGACAAATTCAACACAGAAGACGAAGAAGGAGGGGCTCCGCAAGACTGGGCCTCCATAATCCAGTTGATTTTTGGGTGGGTCCTTTCGACGACCTGGTCCAGTACGAAGACCCCGTTCCTGAGCCGCCGATGCAGCTCCCACATCCTCTCCGCGACCTTCTACTTGAACTTGACCAAGAAGATTTACAGTAGCCTTCAGACAACCCCCGCTTGATATTCTTGTATTTGGCCCAGGTTCGCAACATCAATATTCTTCGCGACCTTCGAATCCAGGAACCCTGGAACGTATTACCCGATGATTGGGAATTCTGGAGACAACTCATTCTTTCAGAGAAATTCAACCCCCACCTGATGTGGACCATTCAGAAGACGCCCCTCCCGTTTAGGATGATGAACCAGGAACGCCCAGAGATTCTGCTTCGGATAGGGACCCTTATGAAGATTGGGACTATTTCCTTCCCCAGTTCTAGTTTACATTTATTCCATTTGGGACCCACCTTCCACCTCTGTCTCTTAACATACTTTGTTCAGATTAAGTTGTGCACTTATAAGGTCGTGCATCACGAGAAGTTGTTTGCTCTCCTTAATCTGGGACAGGCTATCCCTAGAGATTTTCGGATTGCCGGGATTCCGGCACTCCGAGAATCTCCTTTGTTCCCTAGTCTTGGACAGAGTGGTGCGGGATATTCTTTGGACCAGGTATCCAGTACGTTCTCCTGGTTGTTTTTTCATTTGATTGGGAGTGGAATTGTGATGTTTATTTATTTGCTTTATTTTATACAGAAAGAAACATTTAACACAGAACACGATACAAGGACAAAACAGGACAACACAACACAAAGACTGGTGACTTCAGCGTGACCTGAAACATTTGTAGCACTGTTCTGGTTTCCACAACACAGTAACACGTTTGTCCTGGATTTTTTGTTCTTGGTTTTATTTGTTTATAAATTATGATTGCTTCATCCCTCCACCACACGTAAAGAATAATAGAGATATATATAATGTATTTAACGAGCGTTCACTTATCGCTGGCATTCCAGCAACCGGTCACTCAACTAGAAATTGACTACTGGCTTCCAGTAGCCCACACACTCACTTTCACTCACACGTTATTCCTTTAGTTATTCCCTTAGTATAGTTTTGTTCATTGTTTTTATTTTAAGTTTTAAGTGTTTTTGTATGGATTTTGTTATACTTGTTTTATTTCACTTAGATCTGCTTCGATTCGTTTCGTTTGCGTTTGTTCGCACGGTGTGGTTTGATGTATTTATTTCTTCTAACTTATTAAACTTTCCTTTGTGTAATGTTAGTTTATTTGTAATTATCATTATTTGTTTACTTTCAGGTTATAATTTAGTGAGTGCGCTTCTGTCTTAACTTATCATAGTTTATCATTTTATTTATTGAACTGTTCCTCCACTACCTCGCGTGAACACCACCCCGAATAAACTTGGCTCAATGAAATGTTGAAATTTTGTTCGTCAGCCACCTGAGGGCCATCGGCTCGAAGGTCCCGGGTTCGAGTCCCGGAAGGGGATGAGTGTGGATTTTAACACTTAACAGCTAAAGGCGAGTCGTGACGGGCCGAAGTTCAAAGTTACTAGACTGGTCCATATAAAAATAAAGTTCTTTATTACCGTTAGTCAGGAAAATAGTCTCCATCGGACTCCACAACACTCTGCCGTCTGTCAACCAGTTGTTGAATCCCCCTTAAAGAAGGCACCAGTTTTGGAGAAAAAGAACTGGGTCACTGTTCGTCTCACGCCACCCTCATTTTGCATTGTTTTCCCGAAAAGGCGGTTTTCCAGGCTGCGAAAAAGATAGTAGTCTGTTGGCGCAAGATATGGTGAAAACGCCGGGTGGGTCCCAGCCATATTACTCGATCTTGGCACAGGTCCTTCTTACCGTGTGTGGGCGCGCGTTATCACCATGGATGAGCACACCCTTGCGATTAACCAGAGCAGGACGTTTCTCCAACAATGCAAATGCAGTCCGTAGGCGTTCAAGCTGCTGACCGTAGACATCTGCACTGATGAACTGGTTACGTGGCAGGAGCTCAAAATGGATTATCCCACCAAACCCTCAATATCATTTTACAGGGGTGGAGATCCTGTTTTGCAACAGTTCCTGCGGCCTACCTTTAGGCATCCACTGTCGTTTGCGTGTAACGTTATGGTCGAGGGCCCACCTTTCATCCCATGTCACCATTCTGTCCAGAAATGTCTCACGTCTATGACGGGTGAGCAGGGAACTGCAGATGTCAACTCGCTGTTGCTTCTGTTGTGTCGTTAATACATGGGGTAACCATTTTGCCGAGTTTCGACACGTACCAAAAGTCCTGCAGATGACGATGAACGGTCGAATGGGTAACATAGAGTTCATTGGCCAGTTCTTCAACAGTATACATTGGATCTGCCTCCACCACTGCTTGCAGGGCATCGTCGTCCAGCTGCACAGCTCTCCCTTCTCGTGGCTTATCGGACCCAGGTGTCCCCAGATCGAAACCTTTGGCATTTCCGCACATCCACAGCACCCTGACCATGTACATTGACGTTTCGTGCCGCTGTGCTGGCTGGATGTTCCTGGTGAAATTCATACAGCATGACATGCCGTATGTGGTCCTCCGGTCCATGATCAAACACAAGCCACACTTAAAAATCGTGGAGTAGACCGTTCTCCTTCTATACACTGTTGCACAATCAAGTGCCCTATATGACTCAGCAATGGCACGTGCCTCTACTTCTATATTCGCTCGTCAGATGGCGTGATTGCAACAGTCATCACATGTACGACATTACTTATGGGATAACCCAGTAGACATTATGAAACTAATGTCTAAGATAAACCTATAGGTTAACGGGTTTTTGTCGGCGTACGATAATTGCCAGTGTTCTAACATCATGAAATGTCAAAAAAAAAAGTTTTTTTTACATTTCTCCCTATTCCTCTTTTTCCTTCATATTAGGTACGAAGGGTATATCAGTGGCGTAACTAGATTTTACGCATCCCTCTGCAAGGAACCTTGTAGGTTCCATGTCCAAGAGTCCTTTTAGAAGCATCTTCCACATGCAATTTGAACAAATATTTGCCGTATGTAAAAAAAAAACACACACAGTGCGCAGAACAATGTTTGCCAGATTTCTAAAGTAGATATTCTCTCTATATTGCGTGATTTTCGTCCAGACATAACAATTCTTTCCCTTTAAAAAACTATTTAAAAAACTAAGAGAAAATTTTAAAATCGAATATTAAGACTATTTGCTTCTAATTTGTGCCAGATTTGCCAATAACTCACTTTTCATCTATCCATATATATCGCCAATAGGGCCCCCGCAATGTCAGGTCTCGTGGTATTATAGTTACACCCCTGGTATAAATGTTACCTCGTTAAAATACGCAATCAATGGGTCTGTTCAACGAGGTATAAACCATGCTTGTATGATAATTAAGACTGTGAACCAAGGGATGAAAATAAATGTATGATTTTCACAAACACGCTGGCGCGAGTCTTCAAGTGTAAAGTCCTTGGGACTCATCCGAGTGAAGTTTCAAAAAGGAGAACCATCTTCAAGCTTCAGATCTAATAATAGATCGAGGCACAATATGATAGTTCGCACAGAAGTGTTCGAGTCAACCAACGTCTTTCCCTACGTTGATGTAACAGAGCATCCACCAAGTCATATGTAGCACAGGCTATTGCCACTTCCTCCTCGTACCTCTCAACATCTCTTAGCTTATGTACCACACAAGTAGTTATAGTTAATAAAATGACGAGTTTTAAAAATATGAACCAGGTTTTCAAATACCCAAACTGTATGTTTATAAAACAATTTGAACTTGAATCTTATTTATGGCCTTTGGGCATCTAAGGCTCAGGACGGAATAAGGAGGGGAAAGGATTCGGGAAGGTGTCGGCCAGGGCCTATGTTGAAGGTGCATTCCCGGCATTTGCCTGGTGTGACTGAGGAAAACCCCTTTAAAATCCTGTCAGGGTGGTCGGCCGTTGAGATCGAATCCCCGACATCCCGAATGCTACGCTAACTGAGCTACGGAGGCTCGGTATTAATATATCAAGAAGCAAACTCTGGGCTGCTCCTGAAGAGAATATCGATATGAAATAAAACAAGTTAGAGCTGCGATTCTACTAACAATCTCGAAGGCTCCGGTTCCTTCCTAGCATTTTAGCCACACAAGCATTAATATTTATAAAATAAGTTGGCAACACTGACAACTGCAGTCCTTCGGTACGAGAAAAACTACTTTTCGGTTGTGTTGACTAATGTTTATGCAATGTTTGGCGCAACCAGGTCTAACTGAATAGAAGCAATTTGAATAATTGATTATTTTTAAAATGGGTTGGCAACATTGAACTACTCCACAAATCAAGAGTATTCTAGCGACTGTGAGCTAGTCTAGCCAAGACCTTTCCAATGACACCTTAAGCATCTCCCTACACCTTGTAGTTCCTGAGATTTTATTTTTGAACACGGACGGACACCATGAGCGGGATTACAAGGTACCTTTTTTGCTATAGCTTCTCTATCAAGGGACTTAAAAGTACAACTCAACAGTTTTAGCATTTCGCAGGAGGGCAAAGGCACATGCTTAATAGCATTTATATCTATCTATATTTTTCGCCCTCCTTCGAAAATATCTCTATTACAACTAACAGGTCTGAACGCGAAACATCTTAGAAACATGTTTCCATGTTTTCCAAATGTTGGGAAACAGTTGGCAAACATTTGGAAAACATGGAAACATTTTGCAAACAGTTTCCAGAAGCATTGTTTCCATGTGTGGACTTGGCTTTAGTAAACAAGGTCTGAAAAAATCCCTAGTTTACGAGATAACAGTTTCCAATTTCGAGTTCAATCTCTTAAATAGTAAATAAACATTTCTCAACAGTTCAGAAATAATACATTGAAGTTAGAATACTTACTAAAAATCAATTGGTCTCAAGATGGTAGATCTAAAGCAATAAAGCATTGTGTGATTGAGTTTATAGTTTTGACAACTAGTATAGCATAACGTCTTTTCTTCTTCTAAATAGCACTACGTCAGCTTATTAGATTTTTGACATCCAATAATGATAAACAACATATGTGAACACAGGGTTTAGATATGCAAACTGTGGATAGTACTGGAGCGAAGGGGAAAGAATGTGGGAAGGAAGTCGGCCAGGGACTGGTTTGAAGGTACTATCTCATCATTACCATGAAATGACAGAGGAGTCTGAAAAAATGTCGGTTACGATAGCCCGCTGTTAGGCTGGAACACCAGAACTTCCGATTACGAAGCCAATTTAGCTATGACCACTACGTCCTCACTTTAGTGTAATAAAATGCTCGACGAGACACGCCATTTCTCAGACTTAAGACGTGTTTTAAACTTTGGTAAACTTTATTTTTATATGGGCCAGTATAGTAACTTTGGACTTGGGCCCGTCACGATTCGCCCCTTAGCTATTAATATCCACATCCATGCCCCTGCCGCGACTCGAACCCGGGACTTTCGAAACGTTGGCCTACCGCCGCAGACCGCACGGTCACCCGGCCGGCTTTAGTCAATACACAGAAACGTAAATTAAATTCAATTTAAAATATTACTCTAAAACCGAATCGTTGATTTCAGAAAGGGCACATGTGTATAGGAAATTAATGTAACACGTGCCATTTCTGCAATGACCGATTAACTATATATCTGAGAAACCAATAGGAGCATATTGTTCGAATAATAAGTTTTGAATCAGAAAATCTGACTGAATTAAAGGATATATTTTAGAGAGCTCATTCTCTCTACTTTCATTACCGGCAGTAAGTTTCATTTTTCTCTCCATCCCTTATCCTACCTGTTGTAATAATATCACACGTTCAGGACATCATATATAAACGGCTGAACTGTAGCGTGTTGCGTTATGCAACTATGATTTTTCGTTTCGAAATTTAGCACTTTCTTGTGCTTTGTACGCGTGGTCCGCTCGGAGTTGCACTATCTGCACTAGAAGTGTAAGTTAGTAAAGAACTATGCCAATGAAAGTGACGTTCCAGTGTCTATTCGTGCAATCCTGTGCAGTTCTCGCCCGAAAGGGGAGGTGCTTATTTCCTTATGCTAACACGTAACGCCATCTATAATCCCTTCGCTTTCAAATATGCTGAGAACGCAGCATGACTGTCAATTGTCTGCACCCAGTTACACTCGTTCTGAGCAGGGGCAGAAAGTGCTTGCACTGGGTTACACTACTTGCACTTGTGCCGGCCATCCGAACAGTAAAGGTGTAACTGCACCACCCAATCAAAAAGTAGTGCTGCCCGCTCAAACAAACTTTTCCATTTACAGGACCGAGAATATGAAGTTAGTTATCATTTCCTCCCGCGCTCTCCCGAGATATCAGTGACGAAAGTAATATGCGTATCGCCTTTTCTGCCTCGATTGTTCACTTTAATATTAATAGAACAATACATTAAAACTATTTGCGTTTTGAAAGTTTGTGAAGAAGCAAACTTCAAAATAAAGCAGCTCTCAAATATGCATTTCGGAATCATTTTCAACATTGGACTTAACCACCTGTACACGTTAAAATAAATAAATGAAAAAAAAAACGTGGTCACCATAATTTGCTTTGTCCAATCAAAAGTTTCACATCAGTGGTAAAAAACAAAGATAAAAAAATTATATTAAAGCTATCATCGGTAGAGTTCACAGCAGTTTTCCTTTTACCTTCCTGTGACTCATATCCTCGGTAGCTTTAGTGTGTATGTTATTTTTCCCCT
The DNA here is from genome assembly GCA_022664845.1 of Lepisma saccharinum. Lineage (NCBI taxonomy): Eukaryota > Metazoa > Arthropoda > Insecta > Zygentoma > Lepismatidae > Lepisma > Lepisma saccharinum. The sequence goes on along the minus strand of JAGDQP010024536.1, from coordinate 9,338 downwards.
TTATGCCCTTTACCACCCGATAAAGTTTGATTGCGTCTATCAAAAAATAGTGACTACAGTATTTTTATCAGCACGTCCAGGTAAGCCTTTTCTTTATACAGTATACTTAGAAAATCCTACACAGTAACACGTGGTGCTTACATAATGGATATTGGGACTTACCTTTGAATTTATCGGGATGTACTAAGCTAGTAGATGGTGAATGCACCTGCTTCAAAATTATTTCATTCGAAGGAGTCAATTGGACTAGATTCTTGTGTACTGATAAAGATTCTCTCGCAGCCAGTTCCTCTTCACCCTCTAGTTGAGGAAACAAAAGTCAATACATAAAGCATAAAAAGACCGATGAACACATACACATATATATGAACGTGAAACATACTAAGTGCATTACTTGTATCTCATGCTAAACAATCAAACCACATCTACATATAAACTGATTATACATCGATATTCACACAACAAGGGCTATTCGGAAAGTAAATAGTATCTGGCTTTTTTTGTTTGTTTGCTTGCTTGTTATTAACGTGCGCCATACCTTAAACTACATCTCTGTACAGTTTCCACGCATTTATTGAAACCAACCAATAGCTTTAGCATACCCTCTTCCTAACAGGGCCATCTGTGAAGTCCAAAGCCAAAATGCTGTGAGTGTTGGAACGGTGAAGAAATATGATAGTTCAATCATATGATATTTGTGACAACGTACGACAAGGTAAGGTTATATACGGTCAATAACGACACGCTTAGTGTCAAGTTAGTTTCATCTGCTCCTGAACCTGAAAAAGTTCCCTAATAGCCTCAACGATAATGAACTTAAAAAAACAGTGAAGAAATGTTATCATAACTTGGCAGCATAACTTTTATGAAGAAGGCATGCTAAAGCTGGTGTCCTGTTACAAAATATACCTCAACAATGGTGGAAGCTCTTTAGAGTAGTTACGAAGAGTATAATAAACTTAAAAAAAAAAATAATAATAAGTTTTTAATAGCCAAATAATATTTACTTTTCAAATATCTTTCGTGTTTCGTATACTTCTGGCATCCTAGACTATATGAATAAAACAGTCTTATTTATAAAATTCTTGCACCAACACGCGACTGAGTTTCATGTTATTCCTATAGACTCTTTCACACAGAGGGTGCCCACTTTATCAAAAACTATAGATCCCGTCCTTAGAAGCTCGCCAGGTTTAGGACGTTAATAATTCAATCAATCAACCTTTCACACACAAACACCAGACATTTGTACCGAGCAAAAATGTCTCTGTAGCAACCCTGTGTTTCAAAGATAATTGGTGGTTAAATGTATTTGATTTCCTCCTGAGTTTTGTTTTCGATGGATTTTGGAAGCATTTCTTTGAAGATCGAAATCTCTATTTTAATTAACATCCTACATCCGCTGCAGAAAAGGGTTTAAATATACTTGACAGAACAATTAAGTTTGAATAATCTACAATTGAAAGCATGCGTTCACGTTATACAACACGAGAAAATGCTTCTTAAATTAAGAATGAATGTTTTAAAAGGATGAATGATCATTATTCATGATTTAAACAGATTTTTCACACAAAATGTGCAAGAAAATAATTATGCAGAAAAATTGGACATGTAGAATTACACAGAAAAATTGGATGTTGCTGTGACGGGGATTCGAACCCGAATCTTCCAGTTCCTGGTCAACTGGAAACTTTTGGAGATCCAGGTTGCAGTCCCACCAACGATTAATATTTCTTGTGATTTTTTCAGATAACTACCACACACAAACTCTTAGCGTATTTAATATCTACAGGAGAAGTTGTCATTTCACTGCAGTCAGGGATAAAATGTACACATGAGTATCTATAAGTACTCAATACTGAACTTTCCATATCTATTGGAATGCTAGTGATGTTCTTAAGAAAGTTATCTTTAGGCACATGGCCTAAGAATAAAGACTACAAGATTTGAAAAGTAGCTAAAAACCAAATAGTCGCCCATATATTGCAGCTACATATATCAGAATTAGCTATTTTTAAGATGCTGCTATTTCATTGCAACGGGCTAACTCAGATCTCAATATCGCATTCCCCTTTTCTTGTAAATTTGAAATTATTAAGATACATGGTTCTTACTATGTGACGAACTATTTCCTGTTTTATTTTAGAAGCATATTTCTTTTTTCACCATCCCGAAAAACGACTGAAAATAAGGTTACATTTACAGAGAAACCTATCTAAAAATGGGCCATTTCTATCTCTGCAGAACTTGGCTCTCACAGCATTATCAACAAGTTTGGTTTCGAAAAACTCATTACCTAGTTTTCTCTTTATCATATGTACGGGATAAACTGGCTACACACCCAAGGACTTAGGAACCATTCCAGCATTTGCCTGATCAGATTGAAGCAAAGCCTTGAAAAAACCTGTCTGAATGGCTTGCGTGGGAGAAACTCAAACACGCGCCGCCTTCCCATTGCTTATTCAAAGTCGGCGATCGTAATCACTGGACTACGAATCTGGGTAAATCATTACTGTGGTCCTCAGTAAAATACTGCCTCATCGCTACTTCAATACTATAGCTTGTATTTTAAACAATCCTTTGTGTAATTAATGTTTATGGTACTTTCTGACCAGCCATTAACTGTGTCTGCAGAGAGGAAGACCAGGTATAAAACGTGCACACTTACTAAAATTCCAAGTTTTAATAAAAACACAAAATTCCGCATTGAAGGTACTTGCTTTATTAAACAGGCAATGTTAATTATGAACCTTCCCAATTACGGCCATTTTGAATAATAATTTACGATTTTTTCTTCTTTGCAGATCTATCATACTAAGTACTCTTTCCTCAAATGGTTATTGTGTAACACACAGAATAAACTGAGTGGTGCGACAACCCTTTAAGGGCCTTGACCTGTGAGACGGCTGTATTACGTAGCGCAACTCCTCTTCGTAGCCGTGTGTCTGATTTTCGTGACACACAGTCCGCTACTTCTCTTATTCAAGTAGCTGCCCAATTGTCCTCACGATGCTGGGTCAACACAGAAATTTTAAGCCCCCGCAGGAAACAGAACCCGATGCCGCTCGCACTGAAGTCGAGCGCGCTTCCGACTAGGCCGCGCAGGAGGCTCCCACAACACATTGAGATTATTAAATACTATACAGTATGTTATTTGATGTTTAAGTTGAAATCAAATGTTTGCACATTTTGCCCATAAAATGCCACTATCTTAGACAAAATTACTTGTGACAATAATTCCAACTCTCTTTGAGCACTCTCTGAGATACAAAGTGGGTTGAACGTCTTGAAACAATAAATCCATATTTTTAATAATGATGTATGAAATCTATTATCGATCTATACATACTTACTTACCTTTTAAATCTACTAAAGCTCCTAACGTTTCCAGAACAGATCTAAACCATGAGATTTCCCTGACTAGTTCATTAAGACACAAAGGTGAATCTCCAGACACTAATTTGTGTGTCAAGATAACAGCAATAAGCGTAAAAGCAGAGATTACTGCATGTTTCTGCTGCTGCTGCACGACGTAATAAGCAAGGTCCTCACACACTGCTGCTTCACTTGGTGAGAATATTACAAGGTGCAATGGCCTTAATGCATGAACTGTTCGATCAATATGTCCTCCCATGAAGTGTCTCACTGAGATTGGTTCTGCAAAATCCATATAAATCGTTCCGTATTTTTCATCCAACAGCTGAAGAGCTTTCAGAAGACCCTTAATAGGAAAAATTAAGTTTATTTAAATGCCAGAGAAAGCAATTACATTCGACAAGCCAATTTTCAAATAGTTCCCCCCTCAAAAAAAGTAGTCAAAACAAAATGTGTAATACATACAACATAAAATCTTTCCAAAATTAAGTTTTTCCACTACACTTTTTTCAGAACTATAACCATCAAGTAAGAGTCACATTTGCATATATTCATTTGTAATATTACTAATTTTACTTCAATTATGCAGGGACCTGTACCAACAAGAACAGCATTGGTCCTTAGAAAGCCACTTGATCGTCTTTGTTTTGTTAGCAAAGATTAGAAAAATCGAGGAAAAAATGAATTCATTTTGCTGCTTTCGTGATTTTAAAATTACACAAAAGTTAAAAAAGAATGGGTGAAAAATTTCAGATCAAGAAACAGTAAATCACAACTGACAAATTGCACATGTAATGTAGTTTTACAATTTCTGCTAGAGCACAGTAATATTCAGTCCATGTATTCAGAGTCAGTTCTGGGAGAAGTAATATTCTGACAGAACAGTGATCAGAGCACAGTGTACAGTCTGTGAGAATTTAAAATCGCGTTGTTTCAGGGTTTTTTTTCTTCTGTTTTTTCGTGAATGGTACGCATTGCTGTGAAGTTAAATATTAAAAAGCATTTCTTAACAAACACACATCACTATCTTTCCTTCGCTTACTAATAATGCATACATAAAATTTGGTCCTCCGAGCATGGATACTATTTGGAAAGTTTGTGTTGCAAGAACCGGCTTTGTGATTCTGTATGCATACGTAAGACTGACGTGTTGTGTTCATGATGGAAACTCTGCTCGCCAAAAAACGTGTCTTAAAATCTCGTGTAACGCGCGCGCGGAAAAATCTGTGCAAGGTTCGACTGTTGTATCTGATGTTAGTGTAATCCAAGTGCATACGGGCAAGGTAGATCAATTGTCTCAGAACTGCAATATACTACTAGAAGAAATTGCTAATGTTTTTACCGAGGAAGAAGAGTTCCAGAAGAAAAAAGAGGACATAGCTGACATTGTCTCGAGGATTACATTGTTATGTGTGACTCTTACGAAACTACTATTTGCAGCTAATGCTTCCCGCACTTCCACAAGTGATAATGGTGTACAAGGGACTAATGAAGTAAGGCCCCAAAATTTTAGTTACCTACATTCCGTGGTAAGTTAGAACAATGCCTACCTAACGCTTCGTGACTTGTTTATAGCAGTAGTAATAATAGCTTAAGTGAGGCACAGAAACTACAGTACTTAAAGGCTTTATTGAGAGGTGAGGCAGCACATTTGTTACATGCAGTACCAATAACGGATGTTAATTATAAGGAGGCATGGAACATTTTGAATTTACGGTATCACAATAAATGTGGGTTAATTAGTGCTACGTTAAAACGACTCGTAACACAACCAGTGATTCAAACTGAACCCGCTAGTGCGTTACGTAACTTAGTGGAGACTAGTACAGTGTGTTCACGATTCCCACTCATTTGACCAGAACGAATTTCCTGACTTTTCCAGGTTACTATTCACAAATTTTCAGGACATTATATATACCGTTAACACGAATGAAACTCAGTAAATGATGCATAAATCTAACAAAAAGTGATCATGTGAAGACTACATATGGCTAACAACTGCCTGGCGTCCCATATTACTCAATTCAAACGTTTACTTAGATACAACAATACGCCTGAAACTGTTTGTTCTACAGGTCTCATAATCTTGGCTCAGTTAGGGCACAGCCTCGATTCCACCCAATAACAATGAAACGAGACATTTTCTTTGTAGCCTCATAAAATCATTCAGAAACAATACCTTAAGAAATACAAATATTTCTACGAAAAAAAAAAAAACACATACAATTACGTTTCTATAAAATTTAACATAAGCAGACGGGGCTGGATTCAGAAAGTACAAATATCTACAAAACTTATATGAGCTACTAACAAAAATTGCAGAAAATCCATTGTCAAAATTAAATAAGATACATGATAATTTATGCAGTGCTCAAAGTGGGGCGATATGCACCGGCATGCTTATTCTTATATATCAATTTTCAATATGTCTATAAAATAGTAGGAAAACGTGCCGCCTCTGTTTCCTCACACTTTAAAAACTGTATTTATGACTTAATAACTGTATGTGCAAGAGTAAGTTAACATGGAAGTTTAACATAAAAAAATCACCAAGTAATTCATTTGATAAAGGAAAATAGAGCTTCTCCAAAATAATTAAATGCGCGCACAAACTCTTTAGAAATACTCATCCACACACTGAAAAATATATTAATCACGAGTCGTTTTGTAATCAACGAAGTGGCGCTTCAAATGAAACTTAGTAGTAACAACAACGGATCTAAAAAGCGATAAACACTCAGGCCCCTTCTACATTATTTGTACAATACTAGTGGCAAATTGTTCAATTCCTGTCCTGTCTATTCATATTTAACCTATTATATACCAAGTGTATGCATAAGTAGTTTCCGGTTTACCTAAGAGATGGCGCCAGCGAAAAGTACGCAGCGTATTCATTTGACACATACGTCATTTTGTTCGTATGACATTAAACTACAAACACACACAAGTTGAGTCCGCCAAACACTAGTCTTTGTTTTATCGTTCAGTGATCATGTCGAAGTTTGTGCCTGAAAAAGAACATTTGCAGCACGCATTGCTTTTCTTATTTAATCAAAAGAAAAAGGCTGTTAAAAGTCATCGTGTGCTGGTAGAAACATATGGTGAACACGCTCCATCGATTAGAACATGTGAGACATGGTTTCGACAATTTAAAAGTGGTGATTTCAATGTGAAAGAGAGTGTGCGCTCTGGTAGACCACAAAAGTGCGAAAACGAGCAATTGAAGGTGTTATTGGAGGATGAACCAACGCAAACTCAACAGCAATTGGCAAAAGCATTAAATGTGTCACAAGAAACAATCAGCAGACGTTTACGAGCAATGGGGAAGATCAATAAACTGGATAAATGGGTCCCACACGATTTGAATGAACGTCAAATGGAAAATCGCAAAGTCACTTGTGAAATGCTGCTTCAACGCCACGAAAGAAAATCCTTTTTGTATCGAATTGTGACGGGTGACGAAAAATGGATTTATTTTGAAAACCCGAAGCGGAAAAAATCGTGGCTTTCATCTGGCGAAGCCGGTCCTTCAACACCAAGGCCAAATCGATTCGGCAAGAAGACCATGCTTTGTGTCTGGTGGGACCAGAGCGGTATTGTGTATTATGAACTCTTGAAGCCCGGCGAAACCGTTAATGCACAACGCTATCGCCAACAAATGATTAATTTAAATCACGCATTGATCGAAAGACGACCGGAATAGGCCCGAAGACATGGCAAAGTGATTGTGTTACACGACAATGCGCCGTCTCACACAGCAAAACCAGTAATAGGCACCTTGAAATCGATTGGATGGGACATCCTTCCGCACCCGCCGTACTCCGCAGACCTGGCGCCATCTGACTATCACCTCTTCGCATCAATGGGGCACGCGCTCGCAGAGCAGCACTTCAGCAATTTCGAAGACGTTGGAAAATGGTTCGACGAATGGTTTGCCGCAAAAGACAAGCAGTTTTTCTGGCATGGTATGCATCAATTATCTGAAAGATGGGCGAAATGTGTAGAAGCCGATGGCCAATATTTTGAATAAAACAAAATTAATTTCCCTTGAAAATTACGTGTTTTCTTTACCACAAAAACCGGCCAAAAACTTATGCATACACCTGGTATATGTGTAAATACATACAGGAGTAGGCCGGACAGGAAATCTACTGATGGAGTTTCTTGAAGATCATGTGCACAATTAACACTGTAAAGTCACTACATATTGTGGCTCTTAAGTAATCATCTGTAGATAGCAGAAAAATAGTTCACTGAACATCCCCCTAGGTTTGTGATATATAGATCTTTGTGATTATTTCAAGACGTAACATCTACGCTAAATGCTGTCGCGGCACGGCCGGTACGCTGATTATTATTTAATTTCTTTCTTTAAGTTTCTGATTTTCTTTTGTACAATGGCATACAATGCTTGGATTATGAGAGAACTTGGCGAATTTTTCCTTGGCAATGATGGTTTATATCGCAGCGTAATGTTTGTAACGTATATAACAGTCAGATTCCATTCTGAAGTACTTTAGCTATCTCTAGGAACCTGCAAAATGATACACAAAGTGCGACAGATTCAATCTCATACTACGGAAAGTTTTCAAGCTTTGTTCCTGACAGAAGAAAAAATGTTGTGCAAAACTGTTTAGGCGACTCACGGAATTTAACAAATAATACTAATACTAAAATTCTAACATTTACTTTGCGCGAATGAAACATGCAAAAAAATAAATAAAATAGTAGGTAATAGCAGAATTTACACAAAGACATCATCATTGACAACCAGACAAATTTTCATATCTTAATCATGGAAAGTGAAAAACAATGTAGAACCTGAATCAGTACAATGGAACTAAACAGGATCCTTCTCTACACTTATAAAAAGGCCTTAAAACTCATGGAACATTTACTTACGGAAGTAGATTCCTTAGGTTTTGGGACGCCAAGCAATTCGTACGAGTAAAGAGTTTCTTCAAGTGTCCTGTCGTAACTAATATTAACAGGAACTATCATTAAGTCTGGCACTTTAGCAGAAAAATACAACTCAGCAACAGATGTCAAAAAACCTGTACGAAAATAAACATAGAATCCACTACAATGCTTGTAACAAGTAAATGAAATATTTTACAACCGATACCAGCACATGGATTTTACATTTTTTTTTAAATAATAGCATCCAACCTATTACTTTCCATTTGAATAGTAAAGAACAGACGACTGTAAGAGGGACTATTTTAAAACTTCAACCATTCTTACCTCTTAATGCCTACTTAGTAGGAAACACGCATAGTTCCCGTTTTAATATTGGTTTTATGTTTATTTCCTCGCTTAATTGGCGCAAGCAGTAACTATTTTTATGACCCAGTACCTAAGAATTTTAAACTAACCGTTTCTCTTTTATCTTTTTATTTCATTTATTTTCTTTGCTTATTTTCTAGATACGTTGCAGTATAACATGAAAGACTATCTGGTAAGCCTTGATGTGTGCAATTATATTTCCCGTACATTTCTTTGATATGGAAATAACAAATACAATCAACAAATAGTATTGTAACATCTCTTTTAATATTATATATAAATTAGCAGAAAATAAGTACCCTGTGACATATGTACTCTGTCCTCGATGTTGATACAATTCTTGACAAATCGTGAACTTTGAGCTAGTAATTGTAATAAACACCTACGATGATTTGCTAATTTATACGTATCAGTTTGTATCTGCATCTTGTATCTTGTTCGGTTTGTGCACAACAAAATAATATAAGGGAGACTGTACACGGAAGCAACCCGCTTACGTTTCTCTCGATTTATAATCATGGTAGATATTATGTGAGTATTTGTACCTATATTTCTGAACTGGTTATCGGACCACTATCAAGGAACGAAATTCATTAGGAAAACGAAAGCATGCAAGAGAAAATAAAAGTGGACCGGAACTATCTCTGTTCTTCGGAATAAGATATGCTAGACATTTC